>JASVEL010006921.1:0-184148 GCA_032618575.1 Nicotiana noctiflora
TATATCCACTCGTGGATTTAACTTCAGATGATCTGGTGATCCAATTTGCATCACTATATCCCTCGATCACGGAGGTATATTTGTTATAATGCAAAGTATAATTTTGGGTATGTTTCAGATACCCTAAAACTCATTTCATTGCCATCCAATGTATTTGATTGGGCTTACTTGTAAATCGACTTAGTTTGCTAATAGCACATGCTATATCTGGTCGCGTACAATTCATGATATACATCAATCTTTCCAATACTCTTGCATAGTCCAGTTGCGAGTCACTTTCACCTTCATTTGTTTGAAGTTCATAACTCATGTCAATCGAAGTCTTGGCAATTTTGAAATCCAAATACTTGAACTTGTCGAGTACCTTTTCAATATAGTGAGACTGTGATAATGCCAGACCTTGTGGAGTCTTGTGAATTCTATTTCCTAATATCATATTAGAAACTTCTAAGTCTTTCATGTAAAATTCGCTCGCCAACATGCACTTTGTAGCATTTATGTCTGCCATACTTTTTCTCATTATCAACATGTCATCAACGTATAAGCACACAATGACTTCATGACCTGGAGTGTTTTTAATGTAAACACATTTGTCACACTAATTGGATTTTAATCAACTTGCCAACATAGTTTGGTCAAATTTGGCATGCTATTGTTTGGGTGCTTGTTTAAGTCCATAAAGAGACTTAACAAGTTTGTACAATTTCTTTTCTTTATCAGGAACCACAAAACCCTTAGGTTGTTCCATGTAAATATTTTCATCCAATTATCCATTTAAGAAAGTTGTTTTAACATCCATTAGATGGATTTCAAGACCATATACGGATGCTAGTGCCACTAATACCCTAATAGATATTATCCCGGTTACTGGCGAGTAAGTGTCAAAGTAATCAAGACCTTCATTTTGTGTAACCTTTGACAACAAGTCTTGCCTTATATTTTTCAATAGTGCCATCAGCTTTAATTTTCCATTTAAAGATCCATTTTCTAACCTAAAGGCTTATTTTCCGGAGGAAGATCAACCAATTCCCATGTATGGTTATCCAAAATTGATTGAATCTCACTGTTGAATGCCTTTTTTCCAAAATGCCGAATCAGAAGATGACATAGTTGCTTTAAAAGTTTGAGGCTCATTTTCAAACAAGAATGTCACAAAATCTGGTCCAAAGGAAGTATATGTTCTTTGATATTTTCTACACCGTGGATCTTCTACACTTGGAGTATTTTCCTTTGGTTCTTCTTAAGGCCGTTTAGGTCTTTCACTTAACGACTCACATTCAGTTTTATATGGATAGATGTTGTCAAAGAATTCAACATTATCTTGTTCCATTACTGTATTAACATGAATCTCGGAATCATCGAATTTATGGAATAAAAACTGACATGCTTTATTGTTTGTAGCATATCTAATAAAATTGCAATCTACAGTTTTGGTCCAATTTTAACCCTTTTAGGTAAAGGAACTTGTACCTTTTCTAGACACCTCCACACTTTGAAATATTTCAATTTGGGTATTCTTCCTTTCCATTTTTTATATGAAGTAGATTGTGTTTTGATGTGGGGGGTACTCTGTTAAGTATTTGGTTAGCTGTAAGGATAGCTTCCCCCACAAACTCTACGGTAATCCGAAACTTATTAACAAAGAATTCATCATTTTCTTTAATGTGCGGTTTTCTCTCCACAATTCCGTTGGATTGAGGTGTGTAAGGTGCATGAGTTTGACGGCTAAATTCCATGTTTCGAACATATTTATGCAAACAGAGATTCATGTTCTTCACCCCTATCACTTCTAATTATTTTCTTTTTATTCAATTGATTCTCCACTTCATTCTTGTATTGCTTAACTACTTCAATTGCTTCATCCTTACTATTAAAAAAATAAACATAACAATATCGAGTGCAATCATCAATAAAAGTAATAGACTACTTTTTCCAACCTCAAGATGGTATCGACTTCATATCGCAAAATGTCAGTATGAATTAAGTCTAAAGGATTTGAATTCTTTCCAACAGACTTATAAGGATGTTTTGCAAACTTATATTCTACACATATTTGATATTTTAATTTTTTACACTTGAATTCAGGAAATACTTATAAATTTGTTAACTTACGCAAGGTTTTATAATTGACATGCCCTAAACGAATATGTCATAAATCATTTTACTCCTATAAATAAGAAAAATCTGAAATTTTATTTATACTATCAACAACTATTACATTGAGTTCTAAAAGGCTCTCTATGAGGTAGACTTTTCCAACATACATTTTATTCTTGCTTACAACAACTTTATCAGAAACAAATACACATTCGAATCCATTCTTTGCATGTAACGAAGTGAAAACTAAATTCTTCCTAATAGTAAGAACATGAAGAACGTTATTAAGCGTTAACACCTTGCCGAATGTTATCTTCAGGGATATCTTCTCATAACCTTCAATCTTGATTGTTGGATTATTTCCCATGGAAAGCTCTTCTTTGGGATAGTAGTAGAGTAAGTCGCAAATGCTTCTTTGACAGCACAAACATGTGGAGTGGCTCCAGAGTCAATCCACCAATCCTTCATATTTCCAACTAGGTTGCATTTCGAAAGCATTGCACAAAGATCATCAATGTCATCATTCTTCTCCACTATGTTGGCCCGTCCCTTCTTCTTATCCTTTTTATGGAGACGACAATCAGGGGATTTGTGACCAACTTTTCCACAATTGTAATAGTTGCCCTTGAATTTCTTTTTGTTCTGCTCCTTAGTCTGTCCAGAAGTCTTCCCCTTCTTACTTTTTTAGCAGTCTCCTCAACGGTATTAGCTCCTATGATCGTTGAATTTTAGCAAAACTTCTTCTCGACAGTTTTGTTGTCTTCCTCAATCTTGAGACGTATCAAAAGATCTTTCTACTTCATTTGTTTATGTTTGTGCTTAAGATAGTTCTTGAAATCTCTCCACGAATGAGGCAATTTTTCAATCATTGTAGCCACTTGAATTGCTACATTCACGACCATACCTTCAGTAATAAGGTCATGAAAACTATGTTGAAGCTCCTGAACTTGGGCTCACATAGTTTTGTTGTCTATCATTTATAGTCTAGAAACTTGGCAACCACAAACTTCTTCAAACATGCATCTTCAGTCTTGTACTTCTTCTCAAGTGCGTCCCATAACTCTTTCGAAGTATTCATTGCACTGTACACATTGTACAAGTCATCCTCTAAAGCGCTTAAGATATAGCCTCTGCAAAGAAAATTTGCATGTTTCCATGCCTCAACAACCATGAATTTCTCATTTTCTGGCATGTCCGCAGCAGGCACTAGAGGTTCTTCACTGGTGAATTTCTGCATATCAAATGTGGTATGCCAGAAGAACACCCCTTGCTGCCATTCTTTGAAGTTGGCTCCAAAATTTTTTCCTGATTTCTCGGCCGGTAGAATAACAGTACGGCTCGACGAGGCTATCATCGTTGCCATAACAGTCGAAGAGGAATTTCCGTTATCAATTGCCACTTCTCACTGTCAACAACGGAAGAGTTCAATTAATGGCAAAACTAGAACAGTAGACAATACTGTAGTTAACAATAAGCAGTACATATGACAAATAAAAACCAAGGTTTTTATATATAATGTTTCACAGAAAATGATAAAAAAATTATGCTCTTCAAATCTTTTTATGAATTTTAATATTCTGATGAAGTTCTTATATTTTCAAATCAAAATAGTAAAATTCAGAAGGAGTACAAAACCACACAGTTTCTAATCTCCACAAATAGAATACTGTCATGATCCGGATGTCCCCACCATCGAGATGGTGATGGTGGCCACTCGTGGTAGCTAGGCAAGCCAATTTACTCACAACCTTTACATTTACACAACCATCTTGTTCTCCTATATAATAACAAGAATATTAACAATAACTTTAATTGCGGAAGTCTTTTTGATTAAAACTGAACAATAGTGTGAATTACTCGACAATAAATCCTCTAACCAAGATGTGGAGTCACAAACTCACGAACTACTAAGAATAACTACACATAATGGTCTGAAAGAAATAAATAACAACTGTCTGTCTCGAAACAATGAGACTACAGCAATAATGAAAGCAATAAGAGAAGACGGTGGGCCTGCAAGCTACCTCAGTATCGGAAGTATAATGATCATGCTAGTGAACTACTGCTGCTGCTCCTGCTCAAAACCTGGACCTGTGCAAAAATGCACAGAAGTGTAGTATCAGCACATTCCGACCCCATGTGCTGGTAAGTGCCTGGCCTATCCCGGCGAAGTAGTGACAAGCCTAGGACCGGACACTCACATAAACCTGTGCAGTTCTACATACATATATACCACAAAATAACAGAAATACTGAGCAACAAAAATAGCAAGGGATGGAACATGCTAGGTAGAACACAATCGAATATACATAATTAATCAGTATGATAATAATAGAGTGCAGCAAAACAATTATCCCAGAACAAGGAAATTGAATGGTTGCACGACATCACCCTTCATGCTTTTACGCTCGTCCTCACCAAGTAATCAATTAAAAGTGCACGGCATCACCCTTCGTGCTTCTACTCTCATCCTCATATTCATGGCACGACATGATCCTTCGTGCATGATTTAAGTAACAATGGCACGGAATGTTCCTTCGTACATAAATAGTAAACATGGCACGGAATGATTCTTTGTGCATAAATAGTAAACAATGGCACGAAATGATCCTTCGTGCATAAATAGTAAAAGATAACATGGAATGATCCTTCGTGCGAATATAATTAAAAATGGCACGGCATCACCCTTCGTGTATTATCACTCTTCCTCACCCAAATAACAGTCACAGTCAACGGGCAAGAAGAATGAAACAAATAACAACAACTGTCCTAGCAAGGGAGTAACAACAGTAATAACAATATCCCGGCAAGGGAACATTGACAACAACACAACAAAGTCCCGGCAAGGGAATAGTGATATAACTTAGGAAAGTGCCACATTAGCACACAACATGTTGTCACACCTCCTTTTTACTACCCCGAAAAACACAAATATGCTTATAGGGTATACCTCGATGTTCAAATACCCGAGACGGATATAATAGCATAGAGGAAGGAGTTTTTCCACTTAAAGGACAATCGGTTCGGGATTTTGTTTTAAATATCAGAGTCGCAACTTGGAAAATAATGGTGTCCCAAGTCACCGGTTAATCCCGAATCTGAGGAAATTGACTCTTTTTAGTAATGTCTGCGAAACAAAGATCTGGATAAGGAACAATGTTAACCCGGGAGAAGGTGTAAGGCATTCCCGGGTTCCGTGGTTTTAGCACGGTCGCTCAATCGTCGTTCTTGACTCTTGTTTGACTCATTACAAATTTTAATAATATGTATGTGCTTTTATTATAATATTTTTATTGCGACATTGTGAAAACACACCTTGAGTCACACCGCAAGGATTGTAAGTCCAGATATCGTACCCACAAGGACTTGTGATTAACTATCAACTAAATTAAACTAAATTATTAATCTATTCAGGCGGTTTTCTAAAGTATGAATACTTAACTAAGATTAATCTAGAGTAGTAAATTAAGAAACAAAGGAAACAAATTGGCGAACTTAGACACAAATTCAATGTGAGTGAATATTCTAGAGCTACGGGTTAGCTAACATTCCCATTGAGTTTTCCACTTAAATTGTCCAATTAATTTATCCGATTTATTGATTGACGGAGTTAATATTGCTCGTAGCCTTCTCCCGAAGTACCACTCGCCAATTCAACCTAACCTAACACCTATATTCCTATAAAAATAGGATTAACAAAAATGCATTTACAATTCCTGTATAATAACCAAGTAAGGAGATTAGGTATATTCCTGTTATAACCGCAAATCCACCCCCCTCCCCCCTAAGAGTTAAGATCTTGCTCTACTCAATCTTATATGCAATCTAGAATTCCCTCTCCTGAGTTCAATCCTAAATTCGTAGATAGTATTCCATTGGTGATCAAGCACTCAAGTAATTAAGCGCAAGATTAAGTAAATAATCCAATATGATAAAATAATAAGAATAATTCAAGCTTCAAACTACAACGTTCATGTAACACCCAAAACTCTAGAACTAATAAACTATGAAATTAAATGAAGAGAAGAGAAGAAAAACTAGTTAGAAGCCTCCTCCAAGCGTGGTGTGTATTCCCCCATGTGAATTCTCCTTCAAAGTATGTTAGATATCTCTAAAGTGGTGTCCTCATCTTCAAAAATAGGTTTAGTCTTGCTTTTATACGTGTTGGGTAGGTCTAGCACCGAAATAACCTTGTCCCGGGTAAAATTGGATAAAATTCCCGTCACCGGTGCCCATCCCGGAGCCAGCACCCTCCACGGCGCCCCACAATTTTTAGCTACTATTTTTGGCGCCACAGGTAGGGTCGGGCGCCACCTATGGCGCCCAAATTCGAGAATATCTACTCAAGTCTTCGCCTGTTCTTAACTATCAAAGTTGACCCCTGACACGATCCGGACTTAATTCCTTGGGCTTTTACTCAGACTTCAAAGCTCCAATCACTTGAATTTATTTCATAACATCTATATAGCTCAGAATCACTCCTACAAGGCATAAAATGCACCGTTAGTGCAAAGCACTAGCGATTAAAGCGCAAACTCAATTAAAGTGCAGTAAATTAGAGTGTAATAATAGACTAAAATACGTAATTATAGCCTATCATCAAACACCTTGTAACTCACCTCCAATTTGTCTTACTCAACAAAGCAATAATATCTCTCTCTCTCTCTTTCTTCTAAGATATTTATCTTTACTGACCTCGAGGTTGCCTTAGCACTTTATTGTTTTCTTCAGTTGTTCTTCATTATTCGGCTCAAGATTGGTAATATAGAGCTTATTTATCTATATCTTTACTTGTTATTTCATTCCCGGATACCCCCGACAAGCTCGAGATAGGCTCAAGGCTCGACTCCGAGGTATCTACCGACCTGCTTTGCGCCCAGGGAACGTCCCCTTATTGGTTCGATTACTGCTCTAACTAACTCAATCTCTGCCGCTCTCTACTTCATATTTTAGCACTAACAACCCATCCAAACTAGCTCGGAAATAGATTATGTATTTTTAAAATTTCATTTACAAATCTAATTGTTGATACCATTTTCACGATAAACAAATATGCATTTTGTAATGGATGAGTACAACTTTATATACAATTACGGACTAACTCAAATCTTTACCAACTTAACTAGTTACTTGGGTCCCACAACTATAACCTACTAACTTACTTATCTGCTAACTAACAAAATTGACTAGTAGCTCACAATATCTAAGTTTAAGGAAAAAGTACCAAAAAAGAAATTGTCATCAAGAGATTAACTCAAAGAGGAAGAGGATGATAATTGAGGAGAGCGTGAATAAACTAGGAAAATAGAGAACGACGAGCGCACACATAGACACAGAAAAACTTTTGTGGATGAGATAATGTGTAGCCACAATTGTGGGATTACCCGAATTTTTGGAGAAAAAAAAAATATGGAATCTTAACCATGATTAGGATCTTGTTTTGAATTAACAAAATCGTAGCCATTAATTTTAAATACTACGTGTCTTCTATTTATATAGAAACTTGAAAAAATGGAGAACAGTCGAATCCAGCAACTAGAAAAATGACATATATCTGCAATGATCTATAGTTATCTGTAACGATATTGATCGAGCCCAAGAAACCTATATCCTAATCCGAATTTTGTTTTTCCTGTTTAAATATTTTTTTAATGAACAAAAAGTTAGGCAACCTTTCAATACTCATAACTACTTTTCATTTTTTACTTTTGATCGCATCTCTTCTTTTTTTGTTCAATGTGATGATTACTACTCACTCCTTAATTTACACGTCTTAATACTGCAAAATACGCAAACTTTTTTCTACTAAACCAAACTATTATACCATAAAAAAGAACAAATACCGTAATCTTTAAGGCCTATAAATTCTGCAATTGCAAGCTACGCCAAAGTAATTTTTATATGAAAATTAAATTTAACAACTCTCCCCTCTCTTTGTATGATCTCCTACTCCCATTACTACAACTATAGTGTATCATATTGATAGCTCCCTTTCATCTTCTTCTTATCAAATTATACTTCATTTCTCAGTATATATTAAAACTAGATATGTCAACAACTTCAACGATATATCACAACCACCACAAAAACCCTACCATACCATTCCTTGCTTCTAGCCCAAGTTAAAGTTATACCCAACATTCATCTCAATAATTATAGTAACACAACAGTTTTACTAATCAATATCTCATGAGTATCATTTCCTTTGAAACAACAAAGGCAATTTCAAGTTTTTCTCTAGCTCATGATGGCAAACCAACAACATCATTTGGCAGTTCATTTTCCAGCCCAGATTATTGTGAGTTTGCCTTATATTTTTTAGTGTCTTACATGGGATTCCAAAATTCGATTAGGGTTTTGTCATTTTAATTTCGACTTTTATGGTGCACCCTTTTTCTCGGTGTAGATTCAGAATTTGGAATAAGCACGATATGTTCTTCATATGTACATATTTTTGTTTCTTTTTTCTCACACAAACATAAATATTCGAACTAGACGCAATAGTTTCCCACTCTGGATCCACCATTGTTTTTGTGTTGAGATGTTGTTGGTTTATGTTTCAGAGAAAGAAGAAAACTGGTGGACAACAAAAGAAAGAGGAACTTGAAACAGAGGTATGGGTATGATTCTGTGTACTTTTTCTTCTTTGATTTCTTTTGCATGCTACGTATTTAAAATATGACCAATTATATAGAAGTACTTGGCATATATAGGTGATGGTCATGTACCTTTTGCCTATGCTCTTTTAGTAGGTTAGTCATACGTATGAATGTTGCTAAATCTGCAATTGGAATCCATGGATATGCTCTTTATTTTCTTAGGTTTACAAAGTATATATAAGTAAAGCAATAAAAAGAGATTATCTACCATTATTACCATAAAGATTTTAAATATCAGACAATTGGAAACTATCTTATGTGCATTAAATCTATTTCATAGAGATTTCAAGGATTTAGATCCATTATTATTATGTGTCACGAGGGCGAGCTTTGACGTAACTGGTAATGTTATTGTCATGTGATCAGAAGGTTATGGGTTCGAGACGTGGAAACAGTCTCTGACAAAAAATGCATTGTATGATTGCGTACGATAGATCCTTGTGGTCTAGCACTTCCCCGGACTCTGCACATAGCGAGAGCTTAATGTACGAGTTGTTCTTTTATTATTCTGTGTCCTATCCTTTCTTACAGACTCCGGAAAAAATCGTAATTTTTGTCTCCGGCTCCGGGAGAACTTTACTTATATATACAAATCTTTGATACTTTTCCAGAAATATAAGAACCACTTATTTATTTTGGTTTTTTACTCTCATTTAATTAGGTTGCTGAGCTTAGGAAAATGTTGAATCATGAACAAAAAGTGCATGAATTTCTGGAGAAGGTTCATCAGCAAAAGGATGGTTCATCTTTCAGTATTCCAAATTATCTTCCTCCTAAGGTAATTTAATTTCTTGGTGTAAAATTTTATTGAAATTAGTATTTATGCCTTCAACTTTTGTGTGTATATCTAACTTTGATAGAATGATCTTCTCCTCTTCCTAAGATTTCATGATTAACACATGCTTAGAAGAAAAGTATAGAAAAGTGAGATTTCCTTCAATAATTTAGTTACACGTGAAATTATGAATTTTTTGTGGGAATAAATCTCACTAAAATGCAAATCATAGCCTCTAAATTTACACTTAAAGAATGCAATTTTTTTTTTTTGAAGAATTTATTTGAATATGAGAAACTACCTTTTGTCATCAAAGGATCTGACGTTTACTTTCAACCTAAGCTTGATTCAACCAACCATCCTTATGTACCTACTAAAGTTACAAATTTTTTATTTTTATTATTAATAGGATTTGGTAAGAAATTGGATCGATAACAAGCCGGTAATATCGCTATTGAAATGAATATGTACCTAAAATAATTAGTTTCTTCTCCATATATAGTTATATACTACTCCCTCTATTCCAATTTAGATGACACATGTTGCTTATCGAAAGTCAACTTGACTATACTTTAAAGTTAAATAGGATTAGTTTAACTAAGTATTTTAAAATATAAATTTGAATATTCAAAAAGTATGTGAAAAGTACTATTATTTGTTCCAATTTTTCTCATGTCAACAGGATAAAAAGATATATTTTAAAATATGGCCAAACTTAACATCGTTTGACTCTCGATAAGCGAAATGTATCATCTAAATTAAAACGGATGGAGTAAATAGATTTAAGTTATATATGAATACTGATCGTGTAAAATAAAATTCACTATCAATATAATTTAACATGTTATATCAAGTCGATTAATTTTACTTGTAATTATTATCTTATAAGTGACGTGATAATGTGTTTAAAGCGTTAATACGTGGAACTTAAAGTCTGTACTAATTGGTACTGACTAAATTGCAAATATTGTAGATGAAGGAGCTATTTGCAGAACTAGCCATGGTTGAACATGAAATAGTTAAGTTGGAAAGCCAAATCAGTCAGCTACAAAGTGATGTGAATAAGGAGAAGGAAATCAAGATTACTGAAAAAACCAAGTCCAAACAATTTGTACCAAAGCTGAAACAATCTCAACAACAAGGAATTATCAACAGTCCTCAAAATATATCTTCATCATCACTTCCACCAAATCCAAACAAATTCAAAGGAATAAATGATCAAAAGTTGCCATTTGAGACTAAGGCTTTGCATTTCATTAGTAAAGCTATAAAAGGTGATTATGGTCTTAATGATTTCAGAATCAATGAGAAAATAATGATGAAGTCAAAACTCAATATTACTGATCAGGAGGAAAATCAATTACATCAACAAGTTCGAACATTTGGTGAGAGAATTTCAAGGAAAAGTGGGATGATTAAAACCCCTTCTCCTTTAAGAGAACCAAGAAATCCAACTCCAAGAGTAAGTTCTTTATTTATTTATTAATATTCAGATTCTTATTAATAGTATTTTCTAGATTTTTTTTTTTCAATCGAATTAATCGTAGTAAAGTCATAAAGTTAAACTTTTTAGACAAAAAGTACCAACTGTCCCTAGATTTCTTATAAAATGCAAAATGTAAAATAATTAAGCACTGCCACATGATCAAAATCAATTAATATTTAGGAACAATATCAGATAATTTTAATGTTTTTAGATGTATATTTGGTAATTTTATTTTATGTGCCCGATTATTGCCAATATATTCATAAAGAGCTTAGTTTTTAAGTATTTTAGACTAGACTTATCATAAACTTTGATTTCCTACTAGCCCACCACTAACTCTTCAATATATTTCTTGCTGGAAGTATTCCATATCTCATTGATAACGAGTGAGCCAAATAATTTAATCGTAGTAGTTGCTGAATCTTACCACATAGTTCCGGCAACAACAAAAGCTGCAAAAACAAAAAAGAAATAGCATCGATAAATATATTATTGGAAAGGACGGTTTCAATATATATTTCTTTCTAATAATCTTATTCGATAATTATTTTATATGGCAACATAATTGTGATTTCTAGCGCTTTTCAACTATTTATGTTTTACGCGAAATATTAAATTAGTTGATGAAATATTTTTTTGTTAAAAAATTAGTTTACTTTGCTGCAATTGGCCTTTAATTCGTGAAATTAACTCCAAATTTTGTATTATTTTCTTGATTCAATCTATTTTTTGATGTTTCAGAGAGAACGTAACACAGAAATCCCAAAGTTTATGTCAACTCCAACACACGAACTTCAGCCAAAAGTAATGCCAAGTCCACTTCACACAGAAGAAGACACAATTCATCGTTGGCCACCAAATAAATTATCTGAAAACATTATGAAATGTTTGATATTTATTTTTATAAGGTTGCTTAGAACATCAAGAGCAATGGAGTTAGAAAAATCAGGTCCTATTGCTAGGTCAAGCAATTTCTCTTTAAGTTTCAGAGCTGAACCAAATTTGAACTCAAAAACAAGCTTTTTGATTCAGAAAGATTCAAGACAACAAGATCCTTATGGTATTTTTGATTCAGAAGAGTCTATTCCAAGAGATATTGGCCCTTACAAAAATTTGGTTAGATTTGCAAAAAGTTCTATGGAGCCAAAATGCATCTCGACTTCTAACTCCATCCCTCTATTTCAAAAGCTCAAGTATGTCTAAACCCTTAGAAATTTTATTTTTATCTAAATTTAACTTTTGTGCGTTAACAATGTAACATAACTGTTACAATATCCTGTCATCTATAAACTATAAGTAACTGTCAGAATAAGTGGAATATTAATTACATGAAAAATAAAGCATGCATGCTACCTATAATTGCAGTCAAACCTTTCTATAGCAACCTTATTTTTGTTGGATTGTTTTGGACATTATAGTGAAAAGTTATTATACAGAACATATATTATAACGTAGCACGATAATTGGTTCAATAAACAGCTTAACTTTTATATTGAATGAATGTTATATATAGCGATAATGCTATAGAGAAATCTGAGTGTATAACAAGTTAAATTATATTGATAGCATAAAAATTCTTTATATTCTCACCACATATAATTTTTTTTTTTTCTGTTTGCAACATTGGTTTCTCTTCTAAATGGAGTAATATTTTCTTGTATTTTTTATAATTTCAGGCTTATGATGAACAGTCTACAAAATGTAGATTTAAGACAGCTGAGTAACCAACAGAAGCTAGCATTTTGGATCAACATGTACAACGCTTGTATCATGCATGTACACTAGATTAAGCTTTATTTTTTCATTTCTTTCTAAATATTAATATATCTAGTTTAATCCAGTTATAAATTAAAGTACATATATCTTTTTGAATTCTTATTCCAGGGATTTCTTCAACATGGAGTTCCTTCCAGTTCTAATCCTGAAAAATTTCTGTCACTTATGAACAAGGTCATTAATATCTCGTATTTTCTTGATAAAATTTTCGTATTTTAATATATTAAGTAGGAATTTACGTAAGAATTGATTGATTTTCAGGCAACTCTAAACATTGGTAGCACTACGATAAATGCACATGCAATCGAGCATTTTATCTTGAGAAAACCAGTAAATTCACCTGCAAAAGAGGTAAATTAATTACCTTTCATTTGTACTGACTGTAGTGTAGTTTGTGATTTGTTAAAAATGTTTTTGCATGTAATGTATATTATCTCTTATCGATATGATATTTAAATAGGTAAATCGAAAAGGTGAAAAAGAGGATAAAGAAACTGTAGTTCGTGGACTACATGGACTTGAATCATTCGATCCAAATATCATGTTTGCCTTATGTTGTGGCACACGTTCTTCTCCAGCAGTAAGTCAATCTATTACCATAACATAGTTGCTTATTAGTTATTATATAGTATATCGAATTGCACTTTTCCAAAGTTTGTTTGAAGCAAATATTTTTTTATATATTTAGGGATCGTTTGGTAAGGTATATAAGAATAATACTGATTAAATATGATATTTTTATTATTAACTGTTTGGTTTAGTGTATTAGTATTTGTTATGCTAGGCAGTTTTGTTCATATATTAAAAATCATGATATAGCGTTATTGCTAATATCATGGTTTACTATGCATAAGAATATTACTAAAAAGGGTGTATAACTAATACAAATTTGAAAAATACTAATATTAAACAAGGGATTAATAATGCCAAAGCTAATACATATATTATTTTCTCTAATATACCTACGGAACGACTCCTTAATGTTTTTCAACTCATTATAGTTCTTAGATATTTAACATTATTTCAAGAACAAATTTATCTTCAACCCATCATACGTTGAAGATTGGCCTGATTATACTGGTGAGTGGTGATTTATTAAAAAGGCAGCATGATGTACTAAACATTTGCTATACGTGGGATCCAGGGAAGGGCTAAACCATAAGTATCAATTGTACGCAATCTTACCCTACATTTCTGCAACAAACTATTTTCACGGGTTGAACCTGTGCTCTCGTGGTCACATGGCAGCAACTTTATCAATTACGCTAAAACTTCCCTTTTAGTACGACAATATATTTCCCTTTCCTTAATTTAATGTTAACTTGTTAATTATAGTAGGAGAATTTAGTTTAATATATTTTTACATGTTACAGCACGTTATTTGTGTTATTTTCATGTTACTACTATACGCGAACAGTAACTTGTACTTATGTTTTAAGTGACAATTTACACTGAAGTTAAGCTCTAATGAAAATGAATGAGCAGGTGAAGATATATACAAGTGATGGAGTTACAGCTGAGTTAGAAAAATCAAAGTTAGAATATTTACAAGCTTCTCTAATTGTAACAAGCACAAAGAAAATAGCTATACCTGAGCTTCTGCTAAGAAATATGAATGACTTTGCTCAAGATTTGGACTCATTAGTAGACTGGATTTGTCAACAATTACCTACATCAGGTTCATTGAGGAAATCCATTGTTGATTGTTTCAGAGGTGTTAATGGAGGCAAAGTGTCCACCATTGTTGAGAAGATACCTTATGATTTTGAATTTCAATATCTGTTATCTGTATAAAATTGTAATTGTAATTTTTTGTTGAATAATTAGTCGTCATTTATATTTAGTGGAAACTTTTTATTTACGTGCATACGTGAAATGAATTATAATAAGTGATGAAAAGAAATTAAAGGTGATCGCCGCTTGTTGCTCATACGGTTGTTTTGGAGGACCCTTTTGTACGGGGCCAAATATGACCTTTCACGTCCCTACGGCGAGAGGGTACGACTCCTCTCATACGCTCCTTATAATAGGGGTATGGTTTGGACGTAAGCATGCGAACGATACCGCTTCTGCTCGGGCGTCCCCATTAAGAGGACGTCGACTACGCTCCGGTATCTTTTTTAATTATTTTTAAAAGAGGCCCCTTTCTATATTAAGGGGCCTCCCCGTTGTAACAGACCAAGTGTTATTATCTAATAATACAACTCTCACATTCTCTCTCTATTTTTCTTAACTGCGATAAACAACTATTCTTAAAGTCCTTCATTTTTACAATATCTTTATATCACAACTACATTGATCTCACATCTTGGTTCACTATATTTGGTTACGATTTACCCCTTTTCTATCTTTTGATTGTTTTAAGCTTATAAAGTAACGATTAACTTTTGAGCCAAACAATTTGGCGCCGTCTGTGGGGATTTCGAGAATCAGAATCATAGTATCCACCTAGAGATCAGCCAAACATCTCCATCAACATCTCATGAAAATCAAAAATGGCTGAAAATGACGCCAGATCCAAAGCAATAATGGGGTCACAACGAACCTTCTTGGTCCTCTCAATGAGGTCAGTGACGACGCTATCATCAACACAACCCCTGGGGCCGCACCAGGTGCAGAGATCTCACCTTCCCCCTCCGAAGATCCAACGATCTTGCATGACAAATGAGCTTCCACATCTGCTATCAAGGAGGCACCATCGGTGGTCAAAAAACTACTAGAAGAATGGCTGACAAGCACCTTGAGTGGCTTAGTCGAGAAACCACCACAAGGCAACATAAGGCCAGTACCAATGATAAATATCACCACTGCCATGGGTGAATAGGAGGAGACACGAATAAAAAACCCACTCGTCGAAGCACAGACTAATGATGGCACACTAACCGACATCCTGAGGAAGATGGATGAAATGGAAAACGAGAACAAAGCTCTCCACGACCAGATGAAGGAACACCAGGAGAGGGTCGAAAAAAATTCCCGGAGCCCCTAAGTTGCTACCAAAATGCGATATGGAGAGGTTCGTAGAGCAGCCATACTCTGAAGAAGCTGTCCCCTACTCTATCCCAAAAACTTTCAAGATGCCCCCTACTTGAGGGTTTACGACGGGACTATTGATCCCGAGGGTCATCTGATCCATTACGTCACTGTTGTGAAGGGCAACGACCTATCAGAAGAACAGGTACCGTCGGTGCTGTTGAAAAAGTTTGGTGAGACGTTGATAGGAGGAGCCTTAACATGGTACTCTCAGTTACTAGCTAAGGTGATATCAACATTAGAGGAAATGGCGGATAAGTTCGTCACCGTCCATGCGGGTGCAAAGAAGGCAGAGGCAAGGGTCAACGACATCTTTGCCGTCAGGCAAACCACAGGTGAAGGGCTTAGGGACTTCCTTGCTAGATTGAATAGGGTGAGAATGAGCCTGCCGAACGTATCGGAAGGAATGGCAGTCGTCGCCTTCCAGAACGGACTAAGCAGAGACGGTTCAAGAGCAACAAAGAGGTTGTTGAACCGCCTCATAAAGTATCCCCATACGACATAGGGGGAAATCCATAACGCTTATTGCGCTGAAGTACGAGCAGACGAAGAGGATCTTAACGGGCCAACTCAATGGCTGACAACGATACACTTAGAAATAAGGAAAGATCGACACCATGAGGGACGTCGAGAACATCCCCCACGCTCCAACAGAGAACGACACCAGCCATACACCAGATCATCACATCCACCGCCTAGGCATATGGACGCGTTGCAATAACATGTCGCCCCTTCTGAAATGAAAGAGGTATGCCCCCCTTATTATCATCACATAACTTTTGCGTGTCTTCTTCAGAAATAGTGTACGCACTAGAGAAGCTAGGCACAAAGGTGCAATGGCCTCAGAAGATGAAGTCAGATCCCGCCACAAGAAATTCAAACGTTATGTGCGAGTTCCATCAGGAACAGGGGCAAAGGACCGAAGACTACATAGGTCTACGACAAGAAGTTGTCAGGATGCTGAACCAAGGATACCTGAAAGAACTACTCAGCAACAAAGGAAAAATTAACATCGCATGCGGAAGAGAGTAATCTCGCGGGCCACCAAAGCCACCTTCCTCAACGCGGACAATAAACATGATCGTCGACGGAAGTAACGACTCAACAATCAACCACATCAAATTCACCAACACTCATAGGCTGAAGCAGACAATCTCCCACGAACGGTATGACGACTTCAAAGGTAGTATCACCTTCGATAAGTCTGATGACGACGGTTTGTCTTTCCCTCACTATGATGCTTTAGTTATTACTTTATGTATTATTGATACGGATGCCGAAATAGTCATGATCGATGACGGAATCGGCACATGTATTATCCACACAAGGGTCCTTGTATAAATGGGACTCGAGGATAGGGTAGTATCGTGCTGCATAACACTAACCGATTTTAACAATGTAGTGGAACGGACGTCCGGAGAAATAACGTTACCCGTCCTCGCGGGAAGAGTCCTACTGGAAACAACTTTCCACGTGATGAACCAGGAAACGTCATATAACATCATCATAGGGCGCCCATGGATACATGCCATGCGAGAGGTCCCTTCAAGCCTATACCAGGTGGTCAAATTC
The DNA here is from genome assembly GCA_032618575.1 of Nicotiana noctiflora. NCBI lineage: Eukaryota > Viridiplantae > Streptophyta > Magnoliopsida > Solanales > Solanaceae > Nicotiana > Nicotiana noctiflora. The sequence continues at coordinate 17,399 of JASVEL010006921.1, forward strand.
CCTACCCCATGGGGAATATTCAGCATCAGGGGGGGAGTCTCGCACCACACAAGAGTGCTACAAAATAACCCAAGACTGCGCCCACACCCAACAACTAAGGGGGGAAAGCGCGGAGGCAAATCAAATAGCCATGTCGGGGACTATAAATGAACCGACAGCAGACACCATCCAAGATCCCGACATTGTTGAAGCCTGTAAAGTGACAATCGAATATCCCGACCCGATCCGATTGGATGGCACCAACCCAGCAAAAAAAGCCTACATCGGCTATGGCCTCGCCGACCCAAGTGAGTATCATGAATGCTTAACTAACAATGCGGATTTGTTTGCTTTTTCCCACGCGGATATGCTGGGAATGTCGCAAGATATCGCCACCCACAAGCTGAACATCGACTCGCTACATCCGCCGGTACACCAGATAAGAAGAACATTTAATGAAGCGGTTAGCGAGGAAGTAGACAAATGCACGACAACGGCTCCATCAGGGAATAAAAGTACCCTCAGTGGGTCGCCAACGTCGTCATGGTTAAAAATAAAAATGAAAAGTGGAGGATGTGCGCGGATTTCACCGACTTGAATTAAGCATGCCCAAAAGATTCGTTCCCCCTTCCCCACATCGACCAGTTGATTGATGCCACCACAGGACACGAACTGTTGAGTTTCCTAGATGCATATTCCGGTTACAATCAAATCTTGATGGTTGAGGAAGATCAGGAGAAGACAACCTTCACCACCTTCCAAGGAACCTACTGCTACAAAGTGATGCCCTTCGGGCTAAAAAATGCAGGGGCTACCTACTAGAGATCGGTCACCAAGATGTTCAAAGAGCAGCTCGGTAAGACCATAAAAGTCTACATCGACGACATCTGGTGAAGTCAACAAGAAAAGAAGACCATATCGACCACTTGAAAGAAGCCATCGAAATACTGAGAAGGTACAAGATGAAACTGAATCTCGAGAAATGTGCTTCCGGCGTAGCCTCAGGGAAATTTCTAGGATTCCTCGTATCCCAACGAGGAATCGAGGTCAACCCCGACCAAATCAAGGCAATTGATGCAATACTCGATGTACTGAACAACAAAAAGCAGGTGCAAAAGCTGACGGGCCGAATAGCAGCCGTATCCAGATTTATCTCACAATCCTCTGATAGATGCCACAAATTTTTCAATGTATTGAGAAAGGACAACGGATTTCAGTGGAACGAGGAATGCATCAAAGCCTTGAGAGAACTAAAGGCATACCTATCCTCGCCCCCACTACTAGCCAAAGTAGACCCAGGCGAGCCTCTACTGGTATACCTGGTCGTGTCAAAAGTCGTCGTCATCGCAGTATTGGTCCGCGAAGCTAAAGGTACGCAATCCCCTATCTATTATATTAGAAAAACCCTGGTGGACGCCGAAACACGGTACCCAAACCTCAAAAAATTAGCTCTGGCACTGGTCACAGCTTCACGGAAGCTCGGACCTTATTTCCAATGCCACCCCATTAAAGTGGTGACCACGTTCCCCTTAAGAAGCATACTGCATAAGCCCGAATTATGGGGCGGACTTGCCAGATGGGCCATAGAGCTCAGCGAATATGATATCTTGTACATCCCGAGAACCGCCATCAAGTCACAGGTCCTCACCAACTTCGTCACCGATTTTAGCACAATAATACTACCAGAGGCAGAATAGGAGGCGTTATGCGCCCCCTCAAATGCCGACCTATGGGATCTTTACACGAACGGAGCCGCTAACACCTCGGGATGAGGACTGGGACTTGTCCTCGAAGTCCCCACAGGTGAAATAATTTTCCAGTCCATACGATGCCCTAAGATGACTAACAACGAGGCAGAATATGAAGCCGTTATCGCAGATATAAGATTGGCCATCAAGTATGGAGCCCTCCGACTTGTTCTCCATTGTGACTCTCGACTCGTGGTGAACCAAGTCACTAGGACTTACCAAATCAAGTAACAAAGATGACAAAAGTACCAGGCGGAAATCCACAGGTTAATGGCTGAACTCGATGAGTGGCGCTTTGAGCAGGTTCCCAAGGCACAGAATGCCGAGGCGGATGGCCGGGCAAAACTGGCCGCAGACATCAAAAGCTTCGACAAATAGAGAGTCGTCAACCTCCTCCATTCAGAAATTGATCATACAGAGGTACTCTCGTTAAACTTTACTTGGGACTGGTGCAACCAGTTCTTATCCTTCTTGTAAGAAGGAACACTCCCACCTAACAAAAAAGAAGTCAAGACACTCCATGTACAGGCCGCCCGATATTGCATGAGAAATCACGAACTCTACAAAAGGACCTTTGGTGGACCCCTGGCCAAGTGCCTAGGTCCTAATCAAATGACACTGGTGCTAGAGAAAGTACACGAGGTCCATTGCGGCGCCCATAAAAGCAATCGTGCCCTCGTGCGTTGTCTAATACGGGCTGGCTACTACTGGCCAACTATGAAAAAAGATGCTGCAGAATATGTCCGAAAATGCGAACGATGCCAAAAGTTTGCCCCCATGATACACCAACCAAAAAAACCCTTCCACTCAGTCACTTCCCCGTGCCCTTTCATCAAATGGAGAATAGACATAGTCGGCCCATTACCTGCGGGAAGAGGAAAGGTATGATTTCTATTAGTTTTAACTGAGTATTTCTCCAAGTAGATAGAAGCAGGTGCGTACGCCCAAATACGCGAACAGGAAGTCATCGCCTTCATATGGAATCATCTGCCATTTCGGCATCCCCAAGGAAATCACCTGTGACAACGGGCGACAGTTCATCGGCCAAAAAATGAACGAGTTCTTTGGACAAATGATGTTTCAAACGAATAATCTCCATGCTGTATCATCCTGCAGCCAACGGTCAAGAAGAATCGGCCAACAAAATGATATTAATATACTGAAAAAGAAGCTCGAAGACGCCAAAGGGTTATGGCATGAGCTACTACCAAAAGTACTATGGGCACACAAGACCATTCATAAATCCTCCACGGGAGAAACGCCATACTCAGTGGTGTATGGAACTGAAGTTGTCATATCTGTCGAAGTAGGCAAACTTAGCCAGAGGTATTCGCACACGAGCGGGGCGAAAAATGATTTGAACAAACTTCAAGACCTCGATGAAACCGAAGAAAGAAGAGAAATGGCCCACATAAAGATGGTGACCGAGAAATAGCAAAGCAAAAGATACTACAACAAGAGGGCCAAAATACGATCACTCAAAGTAGGTGATTACGTCCTCAAAGCTAAAACCTTGGCATCTAAAGACCCAAGTGAGGGAAAACTAGGCACCAACTGGGACGGATCGTACAAAATCACTGAGGCAACAGATAAAAGGTCATTTCAACTGGAGACAATGAAAGGAAAGACACTCCAAAACAATTGGAACATCTCTCACCTCAAGTATTTCCATTTCTAAAGAGCACCCACGAGTCGTATTCTTTTTCCCTTACTTGAATTTTGTCTCAATTGGCTTTTCTCGGAAAGGTTATTAACGCGATGATAGAGGAGATGCTAGGAGATACTCACGAGGCAAGTTTGACACGCCAGTTATTCTGTAAGACATCAAAACAGGCATGCTAAAGGGACTGGACTGACGGACTGACGGACTGACGGCCATCTCCAATGAATGAAAGGCTACGGCCATCTCTAATGAATGAAAGGCTACGGCCACCTCCAATGTATGAAAGGCTATAGCCATCTCCAATGAATGAAAGGCTACGGCCATCTCCAATGAATGAAAGGATACGACCATCTCCAATGAATGAAAGGCTACGGCCACCTCCAATGAATGAAAGGCTACGGCCGCCTTCAATGTATGAAAGGCTACAACCATCTCCAATTAATGAAAGGCTACAGCCATCTCCAATGAATGAAAGGCTACGGCCATCTCTAATGAATGAAAGGCTACGACCACCTCCAATGTGTGAAAGGCTACGACCATCTCCAATGAATGAATGGCTATGGCCACCTCTAATGAATAAAAGGCTACGACCATCTCAAACGAATAAACGGTTGAGGCCACCATCGTAATAAGTCGACTTAGCACGATTATGATAAGTTAACTCGACACGGTCGAGATCATTTACATGATCACGACCATCTCAAATGAATAAACGGCCAAGGCCACTGTCGTAGTAAGTCGACTTAGCTCGATAACGACAAATTAACTCGACATGATCGAGATCACTTACATGGTCACGACCATCTCAAACAAATAAACGGCTGAGGCCACTATCATAATAAGTCGACTTAGCTCGATTACGACAAGTTAACTCAACACGGTCGAGATCACTTACATGGTCACGACCATCTCAAACTAATAAACGGCCAAGGCCACTATCGTAGTAAGTCGACTTAGCTCAATTACGACAAATTAACTCGACACGGTCGAGATCACTTACATTGTCACTACCATCTCAAATGAATAAACGGCCAAGGCCACTGTCATAGTAAGTCGACTTAGCTCGATTACGACAAGAAACTAAATAACACATATTACTATGACAAGCACATAAAATAAAAGATACAAAGAGAGATATCAAAAGAGCAGCTTTATTTTCCTCAAAAGAAAAAAAAAGGGTATATATTTACAAAGGGATCCGTCTACACCCCTATAAAATTACAAAAGCAAAACAAATATAAGTTCTAGCCGCCACCACCTTGTTCACTGTCACCAGCTAGCTCATCATCTTGCCTGCTGCCGTTTTTGGTCCGAAAAGCCGCAGAAATCTAGGACCCGGAAGCTAGACGGTTTACGTCTTTCGAGGTATAGCTCGTCCGCTTTGGGGAATCGAAACTATACCCACAAACTTCTCGTGCAATTGCGAGCATACTAGAAGCAGCAGTTTATTCGATACAAAAATAAGCATAACTTTCTCATACGATGTTCTAATTTGATAATTCTTTTTTCCTATGGCTCCGTAATTTTGATATGGATCTAATGATGCAATAAAACTTAATTTGGAGCTCATTTGCTTAATATGGTACCCCTTTATATCCAAAGAAATAACGTTGAAACATCAAATAGGAGCGTGATCACAACCCGAAACACATCCGAGGCCCCCAAGATCTCAACCAAAGGCACCAACATATCCCAAAATATCATTCAAACTTGTTCCAATCATCAAAACACACCTAACAACATTAAATCATCAATTCACATGGGATTTAAGCCTAAGTTCTTCAAAAACTTCAGAAACACGCATTCTATAAAAAACCCAACCAAACGACGTCCGAATGACCTGAAATTTTGCACACACATCACAAATCATATATCCAAGCTACAGCAACTCTCGGAATTCCATGCCGACCCTCGGATCAAAATCTCACCTATCAACCGGACTTCACCAAAATACTAACTTCGCCAATTCAAGCCTAATTCTACATTGCACATTCAAAATCAATTCCGATCACACTTCTAAGTCACAAATCATCCCCCGAAGCTAACCGAATCACCGGAAATCACATCCGAGTCCTATAACTCATAAGTCAACCTCCGGATGACTTTTCCAAACCAAGCCTTCCTTAAAGAGACTAAGTGCCTCATTTTCTACCAAAACCAATCCAAATCAACTCTAACACACCAATTGTTAATAATGTAACGTGAAGAAGCATAAAATAGGGAGAAACGAAGCAGTAATACATAAGACGACGGGTCGGATCGTCACAACAATCTAGCCCAGCCCAATATGGATACCAAGAAGGATGTCACACATATTGATATTGGGTCGAGAAGAAGCAATTGGGTTAGGCCTTCACAAAGGTTACTCTGGGATCCGAGTTGAGGGCACTTTTGTATTCGTTAAATAGTATATGAGTAACACTATTAGTAGGCTATCATGAATTATATAACTTTGATATTTTTTCACTAAAGTCATATAATTTTATTTTCTCACACAAAAATCATATAACTATGATTATTTTTCACAAAAGTCATATAACTTTGATTTCTCGTACAAAAATCATATAACTATGATTATTTTTCACTAAAGTCATATAACTTTATTTTCTCACACAAAAATCATATAACTATGATTATTTTTCACAAAATTCATATAATTTTATTTTCCCACACCAAAATCATAACACTTTTACTAACTCACAAAAAATCATAGTGATCGGAAAATATAATTTTCAATAGTATTTTCTTATTTTGTGAGTTTATTTTTTATTTTTTGTCTGATAAATAATAATCCAATTAAAATATGAATAACCCATCCCTACATGACCTACCCGACCCAATACACATATAAAGTGAATAGTAAATCCTTCAAAACATAATACTTAATACTATATTTTATTTTTAAGACTTTTATTCAAATTGATAGCATTTTTATTTCATGTGCTCTCTAATTATACATTTTATAGAGGAAGAATTCACTTTTCGTATTATATTGACTTGCGTATATGATTATTGGGTCAGGATGGGTTGGGTCATTCCTATTTTAAGAAAAAATATTAAATTAACCTATCGGTCGAAACTAATATCATTTGATAGCCAAAAATATATATATAGAATGAGTATGTAATATGTATATAATGCACACACACACATAAATAATATATATATATATATATATATATATATATATATATATATATATATTATCGGGTATCATTTATGGGAGGGTAAAAATATACTCATATTTCTCCTATTTTAGTTGGCTAATTATTAATTTGACTCAAAATAAAAAATAAAAAATAAGAAAATAGTACCGAAAATTTTATTTTTTCTGACCACTATGATTTTTATGTGAGTTAGTGAAAGTTTTATGATGTTTGTGTAAAAAAAACAAAGTTATATGACTTTTGTGAAAAACATCATAGTTAGATGATTTTTGTGTGAGAAAACAAAGTTATATGACTTTTGTGAAAAATAATCATAGTTATATGATTTTTGTGTGAGAAAATAAAGTTATATGATTTTAGTGAAAAAATGTCATAATTATATGACCATTTATGAAATTTACCCCACTATTAGTAGGCTATCATGAATTATATGCAAAGGCATTTCTAGTATCTTCCCATCCCCAGTTATGTATCAGTACTCTTTCTCATCCCCTTTCTTCTTAATTTTCTATTGCAATGTTCTTACTCTAGTTGGTGTTTGCTTCGTAATTTCAGTTTAATCTTCAATATATATAATCGGTCAGGCTTCTAACGATAAGAGAGTTGTCTACTCTTAGTTTGTTACAGCATGATCGCCAAGAAATATACAATGGTCTTTAAGCCTTAATAGTCTTTCTTTTACATACTTAAACTCCTTAATGAAAAAGTCGATTACAACACCTCATCATAAGATCCAGGCCAAACACAACGTTCTTGAACAACGAATGATGCACAATTCTTAGCCGGTACATAGGTTATACACTAATTGTACGCAGCTACAAACATATAGTATATTATATTTGCCTATTGTGGAGGGCACCCTATATAAGCCTCAAAAAATCCAAACAACTATCTAGTTCGATGCTCTCCAAATTGCCCCGCCAGACAGGGTAAAAATAGCACGGGCAAATCAGTTTCCGGATTGGTCATTTATAAATAGCCGGTGTGTGCAAAATCATTAAAAAATAGTAACTATTTTGCTACAACATGGAAAATTTCAGCATAATCTACGAAAGTTTCAGCATAATATACTGGAGATCGGTGCACTTGTGTATGAACTTCCAGTATATTATGCTGGAACTCCAACATGCGGAAAGTTCAAGTATAATATACTAGAGATTGGAGCACCGGTGCTCCAATTTCCAGTATATTATGTTGGACCGATATATTTTACTGGAACTCCAGCATATTATACTGGAGTATTCTTCTTGATTTTTTAATAGTAATTTCGTTCAGATTTATCTTCATAAAAAGTGGTTAAATTTCGATTACCTTTGAAATTGTGGCTAATTTTGAATGACTACTTGTAGATTTGGCTATTTTTTAATTTCGCTCACCCCATACATTGGATACTTTTTTTTTGGTGGATGGCTATTTATGTTGATTTTCTATCGTAAAAATTGCAAGTGGCGCTCCATTTGGTCGTTTCCATTTAACATATTACAATTTTTTTAAAAATATTTTAACTTGTACCCTTCTTTTAAACAGCTTCAGCCCCATTTCTCCTCTTTCTCCTCCTTCGTTTTTTTCTTCTTCTTCTTTCTTCTGCTGTTGTTGCTGCTGGTATGAAACTTAAGTTCATGAGATGATTGCCATAATTATGTTTATCATATAATTTAAAAATACATTATAAATAATTATGTAAGTTAGTAGACAATAATTTGTGAATATTTCCACGTACGAAAAGTTTAAGATCACACTTAGTAATTCTTTTTATGATAATTCTGTTCTTTTCACGTTTATTGTTTCAAAAATTTGTGATGTAGATATTGTTGGCAATCTGATTATTTATCTAGTATGTTAGAAAGCTTTTCAAAAACTTCAGCTTATATAGTGCTAAATTTTTTACAAATGACTAAATAACTTTAGCATCTTCTGCTAAAGTTTTTGAAATTTTTTTATGACAAAACTAGTGAATCCGGGATAAAAAAAACTTCAGCTTATTTAGTGCTGAAGTTTTTATAAATGAACTAAATAACTTCATCATCTTCTGTTGATGTTTTTGAAAAAGCTTAATGACAAAACTAATGAATCCAGGACAAAAAAATTCAGCTTATTTAGTGCAATTACAAATAAAAACATCAGCAAATAGAGAATAAAACTTCAGCTACTATGCTTAAGTTTAGCAATTACAAACAAAAACTTCAGCAAATAGAGAACAAAACTTTAGCTGCTATGCTTACGTTCAGCAATTACAAACAAAAACTTCAGCACACTTGGTTCAATAATTTTTGCTATTTCAGGCCCGTCTACTAGAATACTTAAGTTTTGCGTGATTGTCTTTTGTTAATTCACCCCCGTATACTGAAGTTACGCGAAAAAGCAGGTACGCTTTCAATTTTTTTTTAGAAAAGGGACACAAGTTAAAATATGACCCAAAGCGAGTATAGACGCAAATGCCCGTTTCCTATGGACGACTTAATGGGCCTAAATTGCCTGATCTCAAATTAAATTGAGAAAAAAATTCACATATATCTTTTTAGGGGAAACTTACACAAATGTCCCAAATAAATCTTAATTTACCAACCTCTAGTCATTAGTCTTAGACTTACTAAAATTAGGCAACAAAAATTGAAAAATCAAATAGGGTTCTTCCTCTCAAAGAATCACTCCATATTTTTAAATTGTGATTAGCAACATTAGATACAAGACAGAAAAGAAATTTCATGGACGGGGTAGCAAATAAGGTGTTGAAATACAAAAATCTATACAAATATTTCAAATTCTAAACAAAAAGGGAAATTTTTCAATGGTTATAGTTAAAATTCGTTGAAAATATATAGATAAGTGAATATAGAAAATTTGAGGAAGATTGGAGGGTATTTGGACTGGTTTTGTATCAAAAATAATAATTAAATTGAGTTCAAAAAAGTCTTATGTGATACATGTGTAAAACATGTATCACGCATGTATCTCACACACCGGTATACATGGATACACATGTGATACACAATTGATACAAATATGCTACATATGTGATACAGAAATAATACACAGTGTGATACACATATCATTTTTTTTTCATATTTAGCTTTTACTTCGAATTTTCAGTTCAAACCACCTCAAAACTTCACCAAATCATCCCAAACCTAAGATTCAGGCTCCTTAAGTTGTGCCCAATCTATTCTAATAATTTTTTTTGCTATAAATAGCTAATTGACTAATTTGGCTAATATTAATAATATTTTATCAATTAACTAATTTTTGTAATGAGTTACTTATAAATGAACATAGCCGGTAATTTCCCTTTATTTAGCCCTTGTGTTGAAAAATGTCCATGATTCTGGAGTTTGTAATTGCACAACTGAAACTCCGGACATTTAAAACTCATGGCATTTCTAAAATAGGGCCGAAAAGTGGCCTGTAAATGCTATTTTTACAAATTAATTCTATTATTTCACTGAGCCTAAATGTTTGGGTCCATCGATTAAGAGTCAATTTCATCGGCCCAAGAACCAAAAACAAGGCCGAAAGCCCAATCATCATATGAATAGATATGCCTTTTCTTTCTCATATATTGAATCCCGATGAGATCTTGAAAGATCAAATAAGCAAACAGTATTAGTAGTATTCAACTCTTTCACAGAGCTAAAAAATGGCGAAATCAACATTTGTGTTGTTGTTATTAGTAGTATCAGTGACTGTGTTGTTGTACTCATCAGCATTAGCTGAAGCTGGAGATGGAGATGCCTCTGCCTTTGTCAAGAAAACAATTTCTTCTCATTCCATTGTTATCTTCTCCAAATCCTATTGCCCGTTAGTTTTCTCTTCCTTTAAACCTCCTTTTTCCTGCCCTTTTTGTTGGGTTTTTTTCCCACTTATTTGATTATGTTTTCTGTGTGTTGTTGCATTTTTATGGTCTTTGATTGTTGTTTCTGATTGATCTTTCTCAAATTGATATGATAAATTGCAAATTGAAAGACTCTTTTAGGTTAGAGCTACTCTTCCAAAAGCGAGCATGAAGTTTGTGTCTTTGATGAATTTGTAACATTTTTCAGAATAGATGTAAGTTACATTGTACCAAAAAAAAAAAAAAAAGACCCCACTTTGTGGGAACATACTGGGTAGTTGTTGTTGTTGTTGTTGTAGTCTAGTTAATTATTGTATGTATATATGTAAAATGTGTTCTTCTGTTAAGGTGATTTAGCTCTTTTCTTGATTCACTTTAACATCAGACTTTTTTTCTTCTATGTAACTGTCTTTGATTTATCAATTGGAGTAATAAATGTATGGGTCTTTTGATTATTCTGCTAGGATATAATTGAATCTTAAGCATCAAAAGTAGAGAAACTAAATATGCTGTCTCCTTTGTACTAAAGTTGTTTGGACTTGCTAACTTTGGTGCGCGCCAATTGATAGTTGAATGGTACATTACATCAAGTTATAAACAGAAATTAAGTTTAGCTTTCCCTCATATGATGTCTAATTGAAGAGCCGAAGGAGCTATCATTTTTCCTAAAGGGTCATGTGCAAGCAAAGAGATGAAAGGAGGATATTCGATCATAGCTTGTTTAATTAGACAACGGGAAAAATACATAAAGCTCTATTATCACACTCTATGGTTTTAATCTATGTTGCTCGGACTCTGAAAATGTGACCGAATACGTGTCGGATCCTCCAAAACTAGTGCATTTTTTAAGGATCCGACAAGGGTGCGGCTACATTTTGGAGAGTCCACGCAACATAGGTTTTAATTGACTTTATCCTTACTTTTCCTTCTATTGGCAGATAAGTTACCTTTCAGAAATGTTTTAGCCCAATAAACCGCCAAATATAGAAATAAGGCCTATCTTTAACGAGTGGCTTTTCTTCTATTTTGTTTTCTTTTTTCTTTTAACAATATTTTTCCCTGGGAAATATATTTTTACTTTTTAGGGGTATGTGCACACCAACATCCAAAGATACCAAACTCAGAAGAAGTAAATATTATCCATATTCAGGGACTTGAGCGACAAATAGGGTATATTGTGTGAAGGAGAGATATATTGGTCATACATCACGCGGTTATTAAATTTAAATTGGAGTGCGTGTGCTCAAGTATTTGAAGAAAAGGGTATGCTAAGAACATAGTATTTGAGTTTTGAATTGCTCTGGCTTTTATGGTTTCATTAACTTTTGGCGATTCTATTATTATTTATATTGCAAAGTCATGCAACCTAAAGGGAGGAACAGAGATGAAGTTGGGTAGGATTTGTTACGACCGCATTTAAACTATGTTGTGGGGGGGTTTTCTATTTCTTCAAAAAATAAGAAAATGTTAATACGCACGTGGCACTGTGGCATTTTAATAGTTGGGTCTAGGCCATATTGGATCTCCGCTAAAAAATACGGGTAGATTTGAATACTTTGCTAACGGTAGGGTTATATTTCCTGAAAGTATAACGGATGTTAAATGTAGACAATATTTGAAAGGAGAGAGTTAAATCTGACCCTTTCCCGTTTTCCTATTTGAAACCTATTTTCTACATATTCAACTTCTTAAAGTATGTACAATGTCACGACATGCAACACTATTTATTTCTGTTTATTGTATGTTACATTAACAGTTTGCCTCAATTTTCTATTGCTCTGCAGATACTGTAGGAAAGCAAAGGCTGTATTTAAAGAGTTGAAGCAAAAACCTTATGTTGTTGAGCTTGATGAGAGAGGTATTACTTTCATTTCCCCCAATCTCACCGCCAAATTTCCTTTCTCAATCCTTACATGTTGTTTGACAGGATTATAGCAACCAACCTTCTAAGTTTTATCAACTGTTTACAATGGATTTCAGTTGCTAATGAGAATTGTAAGATACATCAGCTTACACCTCATTCAGCTTGTCATCAACCAATCACATTTTTCTACTATTTCTTTACATGGGATAGAAACATTTTCAGCAATTGGACTTATCAGTTTTAAAAAAAACACTTTCATACATCTCTTATGTCCATGTTATTCTACTCTTCTTTTTCTTTTGTTTGCTTTAAATTGGTGGAGCTTCCGCCACCGTGCGCTAGCTTTTAACTCTGTACATCTTCACTCGAGAAACTGCACTTCGCTTAGTATTTACACCTAGCAACCTGAGGCCTTGAAGTTTTGGTATGATTTTATTGTCCGAGATTATTCACTTCCCTGTTTCTTACATCTTTCCAATTTGTCGAAGGCCCTTGTGGTTGTTAGCTGCAAATTCGAGATAGATCTTTCCCTTTGTTCGGACCAAGGGATAACATGAGTGGGAGTAACTATTTGAACTCAATGTAAACGGTGAAACAGATGGTGTTAGGCCATCGGATCATGTCTTTGATCAGAATCTTTAAAAAATATTCTGCTTTTCCTCTTGTCAGATGATGGCTGGAGTATTCAGGATGCCCTTAGCGAGATCGTTGCCAGACGTACTGTGCCACAAGTTTTCATTAACGGAAAGCATATCGGAGGATCAGATGGTAAGCTACTGAAATCGTATCTTTGCTTTGGTGCCTATGGATAATCAAAATCCTGTGCTTATGGCGTTAATATCTGTGCACAGATACGGTGGAGGCCTATGAAAACGGGGAGCTAGCTAAACTTCTTGGTCTTTCTGCAAAGAAAGATGATCTTTAAGCTGAATTTGTTACATGGTGGTTTCAGATTCAGTGACTGTAATGTGAGATGCTCACCATAAGTTTTTGCAGCCTTTAGTCCCTTTTTGGTGTGTAGAGGTTGGAGAAACTGGTGATTGTAATATGGTACTCTTTCTTATTCAAGTTTAGGTTCTCTCCTTTTGGTATTTCCTAAAATTGGAAAGCTTTGGAGCAACGCTAAAGTTGTCTCTGTTTGAGCAGTGGAATAAGCCACTTAAGGTAGGCTACCTACGTCATACCCCATTGGAGTGCGGCTCTTTCCCGAACCCTGCGTGAATGCGGAATGCTTTCGTGCAACTGTTCCTTTTTTTTTTTATTCAAAAATTGGGAAGCATGAGCCTAATTTAATAAAGTATTTGTTGTTAGAGGATTCTATTATATAGGAGGATCTGCTTAACATAAAAAGCTTCAATTAATTTGCAGACAGTATTAGGAGAAAGGACTTGCATGTTATATTGTAGGTTAAAACTTGGTCGTGTAAAAAACTATCTAAAGTCAGTGCAAAGAACATAAATTCCTTTATAGAATTATATTTCTTTCAAATCATAATATATATGTTAATGAATATGTTTTTAACAGATGAAGTAGAGATTCAAGATATAATTAATTCTAAGATGTGGAAAACTATAACAGAATGATGAATTAAAGATTAAAAACCCAATTGTGCTGGTTAGTGTTATCAAATTAGATCCAAATTATGTAAGAGTCCTTATTTTTTAGTGTTACTAGACAGTCAAATCTAAATTCCAAGTACAATTAACAGGTTTTCAAAGCTAACTAAGAAATGGATAATAAGAACAAACTCTCCAGTTGTATCATCGGTTTTCTAAGCTCTTATACCGTTCTTGGAATTTCGAAAACCTGAAACTATTTTGTGCTAGCAACTTGAAAAAATTCTTAGTTTTCTTCACAAATATAAAGGAAAGAAATTCTCGTTGACTAACGATTTATAAATTATTTAATTCAAGAGATATTTCTCAAGATTTGTCCACATGATCTTTTCCCTTTTTTGGGGAAAGAAGTTGTGGTAAAGGAAGATGCCATTTATTGAATCATTGAATTAAGGAAGAGCAGCAACTATATGAGTTCGTAACAAACAAACAAACAAAAAATCTCTAAAGAAATACAGCCATAGGAGCTCCATATTATTTGTAGCAGCAATATCCTAACAAACAGCAATAGAAAAATCAGACTCTGCTAGATATTGCAGCTAATATTTATCTCAATTATTTCATCGTTTTGAGCAGATGTTTTAATTTCAGCAAGTATATAAAAATTATCAAACTTGTTTGTCCGTTACTGGTATAGGACAAGTTAGCTTTATCACACATCAAGAAGTCGTGCATGCATGCACGTTGATGAATGATGATAAATGTATATTTCTAATTAAATACGTTTGCATATCATTTTTTGTGTGTGTCACACCTCTTTTTGGCGCGCGTATCCCGAAGGATAATGCATATGAGATTTTTTCCAATTTAAGTGACAATATTCGAAACAGAATTATTTTAATTATTTTAGAGTCGTCACTTGGAATAAATCAAGGTGTCCCAAGTCACCGATTTATTTAAATCCCGAATCGAGGAAATTTCGACTTTCCAAATGAAGTCTCTGAACCAGAAATTCTAAGTAAGGAATTCTGTTGACCCGAGGGAAGGTGTTAGGCACCCCCAGATCCCGTGGTTCTAGAACGGTCGCTTAAACTATTATATTTGGCTAAAAAAAATCTTATTTTTATACATACTTAAACTTATGTGCAAATTTTAAACTATTAACCACTTTTATTATTATTTTTAGAGAGAATTACAACATCGTTAAAACATGTCTCGAACCATATTGCATAAACACATCCGGGATTTTTGGCGTATTTTAACTTCGTTGAAATTTGGAGTTGGGTCGCATAAATATGACCCCGAATTTAGAAAAAATAATATTATTAAACGCGCGCTTAAAGCAACTATGTGTTTACACTTTGCGAAGACCATGAAAATTTAAATAACTAACATGCCTCGATTTATTTTGAAATCCGTAATTACGTCACGCGAACGTATACTCGATTACGGTAAGATATTGGAACATGCCTAAAGTATACTGGCGATATTGTTAATTTGTCTCGCAAATTTGATACATTTGTTTTGTCTATCTTTTACTTCTTTCCTTTCTTCTCACGTTCAAACTCAAAATAAAGGAAGTATGGACCAAAATAATATTATAATAACACTTTATGCTTGTCATTAGAATTAAAACGTGCCTAAAGTATTAGTAATATTATAATGATAACAACACATTATTCTTGCCACTAAAATACAAATGGTTAAACCAAAACACAATTATTAGAGAAAAGGGCCCACTTAGGGATAAAGAGACTCACATTTTTCTGGAAATTGAATGAGGAGTAGAAAACAACAAAATGATAATATAAACAAGCAATACTCTTAATGAATTAGCATGGAAGAACCTATGAATTTATTTAATTTTTTTTTTGAGTTTGCTGTGTTTGGAGTTAATAACATCTAATTAATATGATTTCAAACTCAAATTTAATGGACTGAAGATTGACGGTATGCTAACCCCAAATTTACAATCGCAACAGTTTTATATTACATATACTAATTCAAGGGAAGGGAACAGAGATTCAGATAGACGATTGAACAAAAATAGATAAGCAATGGAATATAGATCTCCATTTTAATTCTTTCTTCCATATATATCACAGCCATCAGATTTATAGGAAAGTGTACCTGAGATTTAATTAGAAAGATAATGAAAAGAAGAGAAGGTCAGTAGCAACTCCAAAAACCAAACAACAGCAACTGCAACACCAGCAACAATACCAAACGAAACACACTTCGAACAGAAATGTGTAACAATTTAAGAACCAGCAATGGTAGCCAATACTTAAACCAAAATAGTTGAACTTGGATTCAACTAACAGTAGACCAAATAATTCTTAGAAGGTTTCAAGCAAATTCCAAAAATGAAAGGGAAAGTAAAAAAAATCAGATGTTTAAAACCTTAGCTTTTCTCTCTCTCGGATTGTCTCTATATCTGTCTCTCTTAATTCAATGTCTTCTATTTAAAGACCAAGTTTACTCTTTTTTTATTCAAAAACACATTCCTTCCCATGTGCATCCCCTTTTAGCTTTTTCATTATTACCCCCACATTATTTCTCCAAAGTTCCCACGTAACGCGTTAATGATTGTGTGTCCTTTTTGTTTTCCTTTCCGGCATCAATATAATTTATGGCTAAATGAGATACCTGTGGGACACCATCAATTATTTTATTATTAAATACCATTGGATTTCATTTCTTACTAATTGTGCTCATGTCAGCATCATGGTAAGCATGGCCCACGTCCTTGAATTTAAAATGCTCCAAGAAGCCCACTTTTCCAAGTGCACGCTGTTATGCATTAGGAATTGTAATTTGCTGCCTTTTAAATGTTAAAAAGTCATCAACTGCAATAGTAGAAAGGGTCCCACCTGTCTTCAACAAATCAATTTGTTTATGAGAAAAATTACCCATGCCACATGCTAAATTCTCCATTCGTTCAACTACTGAAATAATTTTATTTCGATCGCCTATTGCATTGTTTTGAAGACCGTGCATGTTTTGCCTATTTTGTGCACACAAACGCAAACAATAAGAGAAAAATAACACAAAATCCACAAATATTGCAAACAACACAAAACTCTTTTATTTGGAATTTTTGGGAGTAATTCTCATATAGGGCAAAAATCACGTGCTCACAGCTGCCCCTCTTTGCCCGGAAACACGAAGAGTTTTCGTGCAAAGATAAGTGAGCGGATACGAGCGATTTTTGCCCATTTTGAGTACTCCGTGTGAAGCATTTTTTTAAGAATTTAACCAAACCTTTGCTTCAAAAGGTCTCCTACATATCCCTGGCTAAAATGGAATCGGGTCAATGTAGTTCGGGAAGTTTTGGAGCTGGGACTACCGTGGACTAACACTTTGCTGTAATTGTTGCTACTGTTGTTGCTTACTACTTACTGACCTCGTTATTACACCAAAAGAGAAATTAAAGCTAAGCTAGCTATGCTATCAACTATAAGTTACAAGATTCCTATTTATGATTCTCTTGAAAATTGATCTTGGGTCTTAGCTGATTTTGCTGTAGACCTTGATCTGAATCTTGATGCTCGCAAGCTGTACGTGCTTGCTTATTTCTGTAACATTGAGTGAAATGGAATCGGCAGAGCTTGTGACTTCAATCAGATTCTAAGAAATCCGCGCTTTTGTTTACTCCAACATTTGAACTCGTTTTCTTTTGGTTCTTTTCTTCTTTTCTTCATTCTGGATTGAGGTTCCACTCGTAGGTTATCTCGATCCTTGCGTCCCGAGGTCAAACCTATTTAGACAGCAAAACAAACAAACAAATAAAATTTTTCTGCCCCAGTTTCGCTAGAAAAATTTCGTGAGTTAGTTGTGACACAGAAAATGATTAAAAAGACTCTTTTGGTATTGGTCAAGAGAATCTTGATTTTTAAAATCATAGTTTCACAAATAAACGTTCCACGACTTTCTGGGCGGGAGACCCTCGGTTTTTTGGCCGGGGTTTTGAAGAAACGACTCCGCAGTTTTCTGACTGGGAGATCCTCGGTTTTCTGACCGGGATTTTCAAAAGAAAGTTTTCATGGCCTCTTGGCCGGAATCCAAAAGCGTTATTTCACGGCTTTCTGGCTGGAAGAACCTCGGTTTTCTGGCCGGGGTTTAGAAGAAATGGCTCCACAGTTTTCTGACTGGGAGATCCTCGGTTTTCTGACCGGGATTTTGAAAGAAAGTTTCACGGCTTTCTGGCCGAAACTCAAAAGCGATATTTCATGGCTTTCTGGCCGGGGATTAAAGAAATAGCTCCGTAGTTTTCTGACTGGGAGATCATCAGTTTTCTGACCGAAATTTTGAAGAAAGTTTTCACGGCTTTCTGGCCAAAATTCAAAACAATGTCTCACGGCTTTCTGGCCGGAAGAGCCTCGGTTTTCTGGCCGGGGTTTAAAGAAACAGCTCCACAGTTTTCTGACTGGGAGATCCTCAGTTTTCTGACCGAGATTTTGAAGAAAGTTTTCACGGTTTTCTGGTTGGAATTCAAAACAATGTTTCGCGGCTTTCTGGCCGGAAAGACCCTCGGTTTTCTGACCGGGGTCCAAACAGATATTGGACTAACATGATTTGATTCTCTTTTTGGGAGTTTTCACTTTCCTTTCTTTTATTCTTCCTTTTGGGTCTTCTTTTAGGCATTTTCCTTTTACCCATCAACAAATGCATAAGATAAAGCTCTTTGAAAAGAAACTTCCCTTTTTAGGCGTTTTCTTTGTTCTAGAGCCATTTCAATGCTTGCGTATTTCACTTCTTTGAGCTGTACCTTCTTTTTTCACAATTAAATATACCTGCTTTTAACAAAGAACATTTTATTAGTTGAAAAAGTGGTTGACTTTATGGCCTTGATCATCTTCATTGCTTGATCTTTGCCCTATTTCCATTGAGAATCTTTGCTAACGATTGTCTTTGGGGGTGACTTCTTTTCAAACTGACGGGGTTTAGCCTCGGGTTTCTATGAGGATTTTCCTGTACGGGCTTTTATCTTTCTGTCTCATTCCGTTTCTTCTAAGACATTAGCCTTTGATTTCCATTTCTTTTCTAATCGTCCTTTCTTTTGGAAATAATCAATCATCATGATCAATCGGGAATTGTATCAATACACCACTGAGGCTGGGTCTTTCTTCTTTACCAGACGGAATTCTGTATAATCGGTCTTGTCACCTTTCTTTGTAATGATTTCGAGATTCAAAGTTAAAACAAAAGGGATATGAAAGAAAAATGAACAAAGAATGAAAAAATGAATCAAAATAGAAGCGTCCCTTTCGGGGAAAGAAGGACTTATCTGGGGTGTATGCTGACTTCAAACCGACATGACATGCTTTTTGAACTAGATGCTTGATCATCACAAACTCTCACTTCCTTATGATCCAAAATGGGTCTATGTTTCCAAGCTAAGGAGCCGTGCCAGGACCTCTCGTGGTGAAATACCCATTCTCGGTTGATAGCGCCCTTTTGCGGGTTTTCGCCAATCGACCTCTCTCATTTCTCTTCTTACTGTCGTCCGATAGCACTCTTTGCGAATTTTTGCTAACGGACTCTCTCTTTTTGTATTTCTCTACTTCCATCGACTCATGGTGCCCGAAGGTTTTCACCAATAAGATTCTCTCATTTTATTTCTTTTCATTCCAAACGCTTCGGATCGCAACAATGATGTTTTCTCAGTTCCTATTTCTCTGCATCGATCTTGAAGGACTTGTACTCGGTTTGGGTAACAAGGACTATGGACAAAATTAATACTTTGGAACCATCTTGACGGATCTAACCGAATCGCCATATCATCTGCCCAGTTTCATTTTTTGGGGAAATTGGGATTTTTGGTTTGGTGTGACTGAACCTCAGGGAGAGGTTGCCTACGTATCCTTTCGGAATCAAGTCAGAACGTAGTTCAGGAAACTTTGTTTTGTTTTGTTTTGTTTTTGGTTTTGTTTTCTTCTTCTCTTTTTTTTTTGAATTTGGTTTTGGATTCCAAAGAGGGTAGCCAAGGAAATGTAACCGACTCAAAGGGTTTACAAAAAGGGTTGGTAGTGTTTGGGTGGCGGGAATAAAAGCCTTCAATCATTTTGACTTGTAAGGACATCACCGAAGCAAACTCAGACATAGTACCTTTTGACAGCATCTGCATTCATAGCTGTCTCAGGATCTTTTCCTTCCATATCTCCCAAGTATAAAGCTCCTCTCGGCAGTATTTTCCTGATGATGTATGGACCCTTCCAATTAGGAGCGAATTTTCCTTTCGTTTCCTGGTGATGCGGAAGAATGCGTCTTAAAACCAACTGACCTACTTCAAAATTTCTTGGTCGTACTTTCTTGTTGTAAGCACGAGCCATCCTTTGTTGGTACAACTGTCCATGACAGACTGCAGCCATTCACTTTTCATCATTCAAAGTTAACTGCTCTAATCGAGTCTTAACCCATTCGCTATCTTCAATCTCTGCTTCAACAATCGTCCGGAATGAAGGTATTTCTACCTCTGCCGGTATCACAACCTCGGTTCCATAGACTAGCAGGTATGGGGTTGCTCCTACCGATGTGCGCTCTGCAGTACAATATCCCAGTAAGGCGAAAGGTAATTGTTCATGCCATTGTCTAGAACTCTGGATTGTCTTTCTCAAAATCTTCTTAATGTTTTTGTTCGCTGCTTCCACGACACCATTGGCTTTGGGCCGATAAGGAGTGGAGTTTCTATGCGTTATTTTGAATTGCTCGCATATTTCTTCCATCAAACGACTATTCAGATTCGCAGCATTGTCTGTGATGATAGTTGCAGGTATACCAAAACGACAGATAAGATTCGAGTGTACAAAATCCACCACGACTTTCTTGGTGACCGATTTGAGGGTGACAGCCTCGACCCATTTTGTGAAGTAATCGATAGAGACCAGTATGAATCGGTGCCCATTTGAAGATTTTGGCTCAATCGGACCAATGACGTCCATTCCCCGTGCGACGAAAGGCCAAGGTGCTATCATAGGATGTAGCTCTATTGGAGGTGCATGAATAAGATCTCCGTGTACCTGACAGTGATGACATTTCCTGACAAAACGGAAGCAGTCTTTCTCCATAGTTATCCAATAATATCCGGCTCGAAGGATTTTCTTTACAAAGACATAACCGTTCATATGAAGCCCGCACACTCTAGCGTGCACTTCATTCATGATTCTTCCTGCTTCTTCGGCATCAACACACCTTAAGAGGTTAAGATCCGGGGTTCTTTTATACAAGACCTCACCGCTCAAAAAGAAACCACTTGCATGTCGCCTAATGGTCCTCTTTTGATCTCCGGTAGCATGTTCAGGGTATTCTTGTGTTTTCAAGAATCTCCTGATATCGTAGTACCAAGGCTTGACGCTTGGTCCTTCTTCGATTGCATTGAAATAACCGTGTCTTTCCCTGATTTGGATTTCCAAAAGATTGACATGAGCGTTGCCTGGATAAGGTAGCATTAAAGCTAAAGTGGCAAGTGCGTCAGCTAGTTCATTGTGACATCATGGGATATACCTGAACTCTATTGATGCAAATCGCTTGCCAAGAATATTCACGTGCTGTCGGTAAGGGAGGAGTTTAATGTCCCGAGTTTCCCATTCACCTTGAGATTGTTTGATAATTAGATCTGAATCTCCCATGATCAACAAATCTTCGACGCCCTGATCAATTGCCATGTTCATACCCATGATACAAGCTTCATACTCAGCCGTATTGTTCGTGCAAAAGAAACGGAGTCTAGCCGTAGCTGGGTAATGCTGACCGGCAGGAGAGATCAAGATTGCCCCAATCCCTACACCTTTAGCGTTTACCGCCCCATCGAAGAACATTTTCCAAGCATGACTGTCCTCCGAAACAACTTCCGTCGTGTTTACCTCTTCATCAGGAAAGTAGGTATTCAATGGTTGATACTCTTCATCGATCGGGTTTTCGGCCAAGTGATCTGCCAATGCTTGGGCCTTCATTGCCGTGCGAATGACATAGACTATGTCGAACTCAGTGAGCAGGATTTGCCTTTTTGCCAATCTTCCGGTGGGCATCCGTTTCTGGAATATATACTTTAAAAGATCCAACCGGGTAATAAGGAGAGTCGTATGAGCTTGGAGGTACTGTCTCAATTTCTGAGCAACCCAAGTTAGAGCACAACACGTTCTTTCCAACAAAGTGTACTTGACCTCATAACTAGTGAACTTCTTACTCAGGTAGTAGATTGCCTGCTCTTTCTTCCCTGTCACGTCACGTTGTCCGAGGACATAGCCAAAAGAGTTTTCCAAGACTGTTAAATACAAGAAAAGAGGTCTCCCTGGCTCCGGCGGGACTAAGACTGGAGGGTTCGACAAATATTCTTTTATTTTGTCGAAAGCTTCTTGACATTCAGTTGTCCACTTGATTGCAGCATCTTTCTTCAGCAACTTGAATATGTGCTCACATGTATAAGTCAATTGGGCGATGAACCTACTGATGTAGTTTAATCGGCCCAGAAGACTCATTATGTCTTTCTTTGTTCTGGGAGGAGGTAGATCCCGGATGGATTTTATCTTTGTGGGATCCAATTCAATACCTCTTCTACTGACTATGAAACCCAAGAGTTTACCTGATGGGACTCCGAAAGCGCATTTGGCCGGATTCAACTTCAAGTCGTATTTCCACAACCTTTCAAAGAATTTCCTCAAGTCTCGCACATGATCACCCCTGAGTTCTGGATTTGATGATCACATCGTCCATGTACACCTCTATTTCCCGATGCATCATGTCGTGGAAAATGGCAGTCATAGCTCTCATGTATGTTGCTCCAGCATTTTTCAAACCGAATGGCATGACCCGGTAGCAGAAAGTTCCCCGAGGTGTGGTAAAAGCAGTCTTCTCGACGTCCTCTTCATCCATCAACACTTGATGATATCCCGCATAACAATCCACAAACGATTGTATCCCATGTTTGGCACAGTTATCAACGAGGATGTGGATGTTCGGTAAAGGAAAATTATCTTTAGGACTTGCTTTATTTAGATCTCGGTAATCCACGCATACTCGAGTCTTTCCGTCCTTCTTTGGCACAGACACAACATTAGCTAACCATGTGGTGTATTGTACCACCCGAATTACCCCTGTTTTTAACTGCTTAGTGATTTCTTCTTTGATTTTTTGATGTCAGTTTTGAACTTCCTTTGCTTCTGTTGCACTGGGCGACAGTCAGAGTAGATTGGCAACTTGTGCACCACTAGATCGGCTCCTAATCCTGGCATGTCATCGTAAGACCAAGCAAACACATCTTTAAATTCAAATAAGAGCTGGATTATCGCATCTCGAGTTTTCTCATCTATGTGGATGCTTATCTTGGTCTCTCGGACCTCTTCAGCAGTTCCCAAATTAACCGGTTCAGTATCATTCAAGTTCGGCTTAGGTTTATTCTCAAAATGTTCCAATTCTCGATTTATTTCCCTAAAAGCCTCCTCTTCATCGTATTCCAGTTCTTGGTTCATTATTTCTAGATTAGGTGGCGTGTTCCGATTTGAGCATGAAGTCCGCAAGCATGTCATGTTATTTAAAGCCGCATTATTAGGACTGAAAAGAAAGAATAAATAACCAAAATTAGAAAGAGTGCAAAGTGATGAAATATTTATTTTATTTTCTTGGAATTTTCTGAAGATAAACAAAGTTACATTGGGAAGACTGAAAATACAAGAAAACAAAGAAAAACATCCAAGTTACGTCCCGAAGTAACTTGTGATGAAGGAAAAGTGACAGGACAAATCTACCAGAACTCCTGCCTGACTGGGAATGGTGTGGCCTTCCAATTTTGCAATTTGGCCTCTGGGCCCACATACATCACTTCAGCGGTGCTTGTTCCTTCTCCCGACTGAACCATGTTAACATCGTAAAGCATTTGCCTCATAGCTCCACAGATGTCTTCAATTTCCTCTGATGTGAAGATCTCATCTTCTTCTTATTCACTGTATCTTGGTCGAACAAAAGTTTGGTACAAATGTGGCAGCGGTCATGGTAGAACCCATTCCTTTTCCTTTCTTTTATTGGCCCATTTCTCGTCTTCAGGGGTAGGGCGAAAGCCTACTCCAAAGAACTTTTCAGTTGTGGGCAAAGTTATTAGCTTTGATACTCCTTGCAAGGACTTTCCCAAACCTTTTCCCGGCAGGAAGCCGTCTTTGATCATTTCTTTTGCCACCATGATGGAGGCATTAGACAAAAAAGGTTGGGGGCAAGGGTTCCTTTCTTCGTGTTGGTCTGCCAATACAACCTCGAAAGCTTGATAAACGATGTGTTCGCTTCCTTCTTCCGCTTCTAAGCATGGGATGGATGGATCCCGATAAATCGATTGCTCGTCCTCCCCGTGGACAACGATTTCTTGTCCCTTGTGTTCAAACTTTAGCATCTGATGGAGGGTAGAGGGTACAGCCCCAGCTGCATGAATCCATGGTCTTCCTAGCAGAAAGTTGTAGGAAGTGTCCATTTCTAGAACTTGAAATGTCACTTTGAAATCTACTGGGCCGATGGTCAGAATCATATCAATCTCCCCGACCGTGTCTCTCTTCACACCATCAAAGGATCGCACGCATACGTTGTTGGGCCGAATTCTTTCAACTCTAATTCCTCATGTGTTGCAAAGTTGAAAGCGGGCAAATGTTTACCCCATAACCCCCATCTATCATGACCCTTTTGACGTAGAAACCTTCACATTTGACGATCAAATGTATAGCCTTGTTGTGGGCCTCTCCTTCCGGAGGCAAATCAGCTTTGCTAAAAGAAATCTGATTGACTGCGAAGAACCTCTCCGCCAATCTTTCAAGTTGTTCAGACGAAATCTCAACAGGCACATATGCCTCATTCAAGGTTTTTCACAAAACCTTCTGATGTTCAGCGGACTTCATTAACAGGGACAATATGGATACCTTCTCCGGATATTTGCACAGTTGGTCTATTACCTCATAGTCAGGCAACTGCATCTTCTAAAAAAAGATCTCTGCTTCTTCTGCGCATACATGTTTTTTGGATGGGAAACGCCTTTGTGTGGCATTATTTATCTCCTGCGTGTTCAAATACTTTTGCCCCAAGATGCTCCCAGATGATTCTCCTGCGACCTCTTTTCTTTTGCGTGTAACGAGTGTCCGTTGATAGCTCCAAGGTACAGCGGATGGATCTGTCATGGGTTTTTGTTGTACACGTGCAATAACCATAGGTTCATCTGGTTGTAGCGGTTCAATTGGCTTTCGGGCCACATAGATTCCCTTTGGTACATACACCATTGTTTCCCTCTTCAAATGAAACTTCTTGGGAGCACCTATTGCCAGGGGTCTTTCCACTCGGCCTCGCAGGAGGTAAAGAACTCCATTCTTTTGAGACGATGCCTTCATTTCGATCTTCTTTTCAGATGCAATCTTGGCAACTTCAATCTTTTTACCCACTTTCTCTTGTTTTGGGGTAACGTCAGGCCGTTTCTCCATGTCGGCGATGGCAATTATCGCTTTCAAGGCCGGGTCAAATTCCTTATCTTCACAAATCATCCCAATTACTGGCCCGTTGTTGTGGGCTGGCAATGGGTTATTTGTCACATTCGGGACGTCTTCATCTGCGAAAACTATCCTCCCTTGATTGATTAGATCTTGCACCGCCTTCTTCAGAGGTCCAACAATTGTCAGTGCTATGCCCCTCAACCCCCGAATGGTAGGCACAATATATTCCTCGTTGGTAGGCAGGAGAGTCCGGATTCTGCCTGTTCTATGGAACGGGCTGCAATAGGTTCTCTTGCCTGAGTTTGGGAAAGAGAGTGGAATATGGCTCCCCAATCGGTGTAAAGTTCGTCTTGGGTGGCTCACGATGGCAGGTGTTATTTGGTCGGGGGTTGTATTGGTTTAGGTAGGGAGGTTGGTTTCTTTGAAATGGAGGTGGATTTCTGTTGGCTGGTGGATGCGGCCTTGCAAAAGATTGAGCATTCATGACCACGTAGGGTGGAGGCGGAGAAACATAGGTCATGCCGTGGTGTGAATAGTAATACTAGGGGGCCCTTTCAGAGAATACCTGCCTTGGGGCCCGGTATCTTCTATCTTCTACTGCCGCCATGACAGTTTCTTCTTTCTTTTTGCTCCTGGGCATCCCTCCAGTTGGCTGGATGGTGCGGCCATGCAAAATGGCCGCTTGGCTCAAGATTCTACCAGTTTTTAAGCCATTCTCCACCATCTCTCCAATCTTGATTGCTTCGGCGAAAGGTTTTCCCATCGCCGACATCATGTTTTGAAAATAGTCCGACTCCTGAGCCTGGAGGAAAGTCGTGACCATTTCGATTTCATCCATAGGGGGGTTTCACCCTAGATGCTTGTTCACGCCACTTGATGGCATATTCCCTGAAGCTCTCTGAGGGCTTCTTCTTCAAATTCGATAAAGAGTTCCTATCCGGTGCAATGTCGATGTTGTACTGGAATTGTTTAACAAAATCTCTGGCCAAATCATCCCAAATGTGCCAGCGAGATATGTCCTGGTCCATGTACCATTCTGAGGCTATCCCAACCGGACTCTCTCCGAAATATGCCATTAGCAACTCTTTCTTGCCACCGGCACCTCGCAACTGATTGCAATACTTCTTGAGGTGAGCAATAGGATCGCCATGCCCATCATATTTTTCAAACTTCGGCATTTTAAATCCTGATGGAAAATGTACATGTGGGAATATGCACAAATCAGTGTAAGAAACACTTTTTTGCCCCGCTCAGACCTTGCATGTTTTTCAAACTCTGCTCCAAGCTTCTCATTATTTTTGTCATTTTGTCCTGCTCGGGAGATTTTGGATATTGGCTTGGTATGAACTCATATTGAGGTGGCTGAGGAAAGATATTGGCGGCAACCTGGGTAGGATCCCGTGCAAGGGGTGGTGCCGGGAATGTAAAGGACGAGGAATCAAAGAAAGGAGTTTGTGTGGCAGGATACGCCGTGATTGGAACTGGCAAACTGACTGATGTTCGTGTGGATGTGTCCAATGCTGTCTCCCGAGGATAGGAAGTGGAGGGTGATTCGGAGAGGGTTGCGACATTAGAATACCCAAACAGAGTATGTGGGTAATCGGTGGGGGTATTAGAAATCCCACTTGATCTGAGGAATAGTTCGGGGAACCCAGGGATCAGACTTGGGGGCTCTTTCCCGTTATTCCAATCATCTAGCATCTCCAGCATGCGGCAGCGCAAAATCCTATTTTCCTCCGCAGCTGCTGACTCAGTAGTTGGAACGGTTGTTATGGAGCTTTCTTCCGAAACGGGAATGGCTGGTAGAGGGATTTCTGAAGACATGTTGGCACCTCGTTTCGACTTTGTGAAATAAGGATGGGTACTTTCGGGCTGCTGAACTCTTCCTTTTGACCTCGTGAAGTATGAATGTAATGCTAGATTACCACAAAATCAACCACTCTTTACTAAAACCTGGAGTTTGGAAAACAAACGGTTAGTCTGAAACAACATAACAGATAAGTAATCTCACGTTGGGTGTGATGCACTTATACAGTTGATTGTGTTGCTACATGTACTCGATTGCAATGCGTCATTCCGGTTTGTACTTTCCTTGGCTTTCATCTTCTTCCTCTTTTTATCAAATTCTTTTCTTTTATCTTCCCCCTTTTTTTCTTCGTTTTTCTTTTCTTTTATTGATGGTCGAATCTTATGTGGATTGCCTACGTATCATGTCCCCGCATGAATCAGACCGGGCGTAGTTCGGAAACAAGAAACATAAGATACGAATGAAATATTTTTTTGAATTTTATTTCACAAATTTCAACTTGAAACACTTTGCAAAAAGACGACAATGGAGGAAAACTTTAAAAGGATAAACAGACTCTAAAAGTGAAAAAATAATAGACTCTTCTAAGCATGTTCCAACGCTTTGAATCTTTGCATCCGTGAGGCGTTGTTTGGCCTTGCTGCGGTTCTCGGTGTAAGATCTCTATGTAGACTCCCCAACTCTACCATGACTTGGTGGACCCGTCCCATGATTGAAGAGAAGAGTGTAGTCCGGGGTACTTGTTCGCAGGTTCAGGCATCTTATAGTGATATAGTGCCCGATTTCATTGATCCTGGCCCTGATCATATCTTTTTCTCTAAGCAATTGCCATATGTGTCGGTTCTTTGCCCTCAATACTTGAGCGTTACCGGAGACTTGATCTAAAAGCCTATTTATTTGCCCCACCATCCGCGCCATTAAGTCGTGGCAGCGGTCTCTGTCTACTTTGGCATCTCGGGCTTGCCTGTGAATTTTCTCTCTAAAAGCGGCATTTGCGTCTCTTAAATCACTGACGATCGCCCCATAATCTTTCTCTATCTGTTGTAGATGAAGTGCTTCTTGGTGGGCTGCTCTTCTCCATTTTGTCCGGATTGCAACCAAAGTCGCTTCTGCCTTTTCCAAGTCTTCCTGGTGCTCAAAGGCCTTCCTTTCCAAGTCGTTTATAAGCATCTCATCATTTTGACTTTTCCTCGGCCTTTCTGCGGTTAATTGCATCTCCTGAATTTGAGTTCGGGATGTTTCTCTTTCTTGCTCCCAGCCGACCCTTTCCTGATCGAAATCAGCCTGTTGTATGTCCATGGCAGCTTCCAGAATTCCCCTGTCCTCTTTTAAGGTGTTAATGCAAGATTGGAAATCTTGCGCCGTTTCACGTCTAGCCTCCCTAACTCTGGTTTCTATCTCTTTCTCCCAATCGACGGCATATTTTACCGACCTTTCTGCTCTTTGCTCGGGCATTGATTAGTTGTGGAACCATTCAAGATATGCGAGGCTCACTTCTCCTCGTTCTCGATCGGCAACCATTTCGTCGATGTCGGAGAGTTGACTACCGAACCACACCTTTTGTGCATAAGTCTCTCTTGGGAGCTCCTCCGTCGTGAATTCCCATGTGAATGATCGCATATCTTCAATCGGGGGCCTTTTTTGTTCTCTACCCAGCTGCCGCATGACACGTAGCGGGGCATATGGTTGGAAACCCCTGAAACCCATTAGTATGTAGAATGGGCGATATGTTGACATGTGCATGATTTTAGCGGAAGGGAACCAATAATAATTCCAGGTGAATCGGTCTGCTCTCAAAGAGTTGAGAAGTTCTTGCCAAGTCCTTAAGTCATTTGGAAGGTTGCAACGGGCAGCTCTGTTCATATGACAACGAACGTAATTTAGCCAGTCCACGTTGAAGTCTATCACAATCGGGTGATGATAGAGATGCTATACAAACCACATTTGTAATAAAATGCTACAACCTTCAAAATAATCCTGTCCTTCTTGACACCGAGTTAAGGCCCGAAAGATGTCTCCTAAGATCATAGGAAGAATAGTGTGTTCTTCGTTACTTTGTAAATATAAGACCACCGTAGCGAAACGGATTTTGGGGCGTCCGCCACGTTGGGGAAAAACCATGGTTCCCAGAAAAGCGATCATGAAGGCGTAGATTCTTAGATCTCCCCAGGCGTCAAAATTCAATTGGTTAACAAATTCAGTGTTTGAGAATTTCTCGAACCCTTTCTTATCACCAAATATGTTATAGAGCTACTCCAGTAGAACCCAACCATTCTCCAAATAACCCATGGGAACTCGTCGGAGACATAACTTCTTCAAGAAATTATTCACACCCATTTGCCTAGGAGTTGCGGGTCTCTTTTTGTGCAAATCTCTCCCAAGCCCTGTGAGTCCGCCCAGTTCTTCCAAAGTGGGCGTCATTTCGCAGTCTCGAAATCTGAAAACATTACTTGTTGAGTCCCAAAACTCACTAAAGCTCTGATCATATTTTTGTCCGGTTTTATCATCATAATGTCCGGAAGAAACTTGAGGTGCTTGTGGACTTGATTTCTTTCCCAAACCGAAAAACTCGCCCACCATTTACAGAGCTGACCCAGGATTTTGTCCTAGACCATGAACATGGGTGGCATTTCATCTCTTGACTTTTTCTGGCCGATTCTTTGCGATGAAGTCATGCTGATCCTAGAAAAGATAAAATAAAACTTAAGAATTTTTCCCAATTTTTTTTATTATTAAAAAAAAGAATCTTGTTAATACGTCCTTTCAGCACTTGAAGAAGATTTGAAGGCTGTATAACAGGATACCAGTGTGATGTCTATATTCCGTTTTTGCGAAATTAGTCCTTCGGCGCCCCTTTTGAAGCGTTTGGCTATTTTCGCAAAATTTCCTAACTCTTGACTAAGGACAAAACTCCTAATTTTAATATTTTTATTATTATTTTTAATTTTTGAAAAAGCAGTATTAGTTGAGCCCGATATGGGTTGCCTACCTATCTCACGCTCGGTGAGAATCAAACTTGCGTAGTTCGAAAATAAAATAACCAAATTATATTAAGAAAAGAAAACAAACTATTTTTAACAGCATTTTTTCAAAACAAATTATTTTCAGAGAAACTAACTTACTTTTCATAAAATTAACAAAAACTATTGATTTTTTTTTTTGCATTTTTCAACATTTAAAAGAAACTAATTTTCGTAAAATTTAGAAAATTTATTTGAAACTTTTTTCAAAAAAATGTTTTCAAAGAAACTAACTATTTAGAAATTAACAAAATTATTTGGAGATTTTTTCCAATTTTGTTTGTTTTTTTTTTCAAAAAAAAAATATTTTCTAAGAAAAGCAGACTATTTTCATAAAATTAATTTGATTTTACACCCTGACAATTTCCACTTCTTACCCTATCTCTTTTTTAATAACAACCCGGTTAGCAAGTAAGATGCATCAAGTTGGTCTTTTGTTTCAGGTACATCTGTCCTTGACAGGCCCAACCACCGTGTTGAGCCTCCTAAGTCAAATATGCACATGATGCAAATAGACGTTCTTATCGGGGATCCGGCATAAGGTTTTGTTATTCTAAGTCATCATCCTGTTGGAAAAAGTGTCTAGACTGGTTTTAACTCGAGCGGACAACTCGCGCCGAGGAGTGTCAGTGCACCGGTAGCATGGCTTTCCGGCTTAATTGACAATACTCCCCGCCTAAACATGTGTGACTAAAAAAAATCCTTCACCGGGTGCCAAGAACCACAACTATCTTGAGAAAACGGGCTATGTCCAGCAAATGCCCGATATTATATTTCAAAGAGACTTAAAAGAAAAAAACGGGTATCGGCACAATTTATATACAATTCACAAAATATTAAAGTGGTAAAAGCAACATTTAGTACATTAAATACAAACATATAATAAAATCAGATAATAAATAAGCCAAATAAAATAATTATTCAAAGCTCGAATTCTTAAACCCTGAACCAGTGGTTCTGGGTTTGTTTTCCTAGCAGAGTCGCCAGAGCTGTCACACCTCCTTTTGGCGCGCGTACCCCGAATGATAATGCATAAGGGAGTTTTTCCAATTTAAGTGACAATATTCGAAACAGGATTATTTTAATTATTTTAGAGTCGCCACTTGGAATAAATCAAGATGTCCCAAGTCACCGATTTATTTAAATCCCGAATCGAGGAAATTTCGACTTTCCAAATGAAGTCTGCGAACCAGAAATTCTAAGTAAGGAATTCTGTTGACCCGAGGGAAGGTGTTAGGCACCCCCAGATCCCGTGGTTCTAGCACGGTCGCTTAAACTATTATATTTGGCTAAAAAAATCTTATTTTTATACATACTTAAACTTATGTGCAAATTTTAAACTATTAACCACTTTTATTATTATTTTTAGAGAGAATTACAACATCGTTAAAACATGTCTCGAACCACATTCCATAAACGCATCCGGGATTTTTGGCGTATTTTAACTTCGTTGAAATTTGGAGTTGGGTCGCATAAATATGACCCCGAATTTAGAAAAAATAATATTATTAAACACGCGCTTAAAGCAATTATGCGTTTACACTTTGTGAACACCATGAAAATTTAAATAACTAACATGCCTCGATTTATTTTGAAATCCGTAATTACGTCATGCGAACGTATACTCGATTACGGTAAGATATTGGAACATGCCTAAAGTATACTGGCGATATTGTTAATTTGTCTCGCAAATTTGATACATTTGTTTTGTCTATCTTTTACTTCTTTCCTTTCTTCTCACGTTCAAACTCAAAATAAAGGAAGTATGGACCAAAATAGTATTATAATAACACTTTATGCTTGCCATTAGAATTAGAACGTGCGTAAAGTATTAGTAATATTATAATGATAACAACACTTTATTCTTGCCACTAAAATACAAATGGTTAAACCAAAACACAATTATTAGAGAAAAGGGCCCACTTAGGGATAAAGAGACTCATATTTTTTCTGGAAATTGAATGAGGAGTAGAAAACAACAAAATGATAATATAAACAAGCAATACTCTTAATGAATTGGCATGGAAGAACCCATGAATTTATTTAATTTTTTTTTGGAGTTTGCTGTGTTTGGAGTTAATAACATCTAATTAATATGATTTCAAACTCAAATTTAATGGACTTAATATTGACGGTATGCTAACCCCAAATTTACAATCGCAACAGTTTTATATTACATATACTAATTCAAGGGAAGGGAACAGAGATTCAGATAGACGATTGAACAAAAATAGATAAGCAATGGAATATAGATCTCCATTTTATTTCTTTCTTCCATATATATCACAACCATCAGATTTATAGGAAAGTGTACCTGAGATTTAATCAGAAAGATAACGAAAAGAAGAGAAGGTCAGTAGCAACTCCAAAAACCAAACGACAGCAACTGCAACACCAGCAACAATACCAAACGAAACACACTTCGAATAGAAATGTGTAACAATTTAAGAACCAGCAATGGTAGCCAATACTTAAACCAAAATAATTGAACTTGGATTCAACTTATAGTAGACCAAATAATCCTTAGAAGGTTTCAAGCAAATTCCAAAAATGAAAGGGAAAGTAAAAAAAATCAGATGTTTAAAACCTTAGCTTTTCTCTCTCTCGGATTGTCTCTATATCTATCTCTCTTAATTCAATGTCTTCTATTTAAAGACCAAGTTTACTCTTTTTTTATTCAAAAACACATTCCTTCCCATGTGCATCCCCTTTTAGCTTTTTCATTATTACCCCACGTTATTTCTCCAAAGTTCCCACCTAACGCGTTAATGACTGTGTGTCCTTTTTCTGACAGCAAATCGAGGTTCAGTTTGCTAGAGTGGGACCGGAACACACATTTCAGTTTGCTAATGTTTTGGTAAGGTATCGTAATGAAAAGTGAACACTGTTCGCCGAAAATCACGACTGAACAAAAATCAAGTCAATGTTCTTCTCATTGAATTCAATTTCTTGCCTATATATACCTGCCTATTTGCATATAGTCTTCTTCACCCATCAATATTTCGTACTAATATCCATTAAGCTTCATATTTTTACAAATATAGCCACCATGGCCAAGCTTGTCTTCCTTTTTCTTTACATTTTGGCAATTTTCATCTCTTCTTCTTCACGAGGAAACGCCATTTCCTCATGCAACGGCCCGTGTGAATCGTTGAACGATTGTGACGGCCAATTAATTTGCATAAAGGGATTATGCAACGATGACCCTGATATTGGAACCAATACTTGCAATGGCGGAAGCTCTCCTTCCAGTCCTTGGACGCCTGCCCTACTTACCCTTAACGATTTCAGTAAAGGCGGAGATGGCGGCGATCCATCAGAATGTGATGAGAAATATCATGATAATACTGAAAAAGTAGTGGCCTTGTCCACTAGGTGGTATGCTGGAGGTTCAAAATGTGGAAAAATTATACGTACTAGAGCAAATAATGGGAAGAGTGTAACTGCTAAAGTTGTAGATGAATGTGACACCATTAATGATGGTTGTGCAAATAATGTAGTTGATGCTTCCATTGCTGTGTGGAGAGCTTTGGGCTTAGATACAGACAAGGGAAGAGTTCCCATCACTTGGTCCATGGCCTAGGTTGTTTGTTTGGTGTTTGTATGGTTTTTGAATAATAAAATTTGAATAAGGGTGTCTTCTTATAATGTAATAAGATTAACTCAAGAGTAAGTTATATGAAATTTTTCTTAATTAATTATGTGCACGCTAAAACCTTTGGAGATTAAGCAAACCACTATCCTAGTTTACTGTACATTGTTGACTTCGAAAGAGCCATATTACAAGTAAGTCTCATCAAAATATGGAATTTATAATTTTGAAAATAAGATCGGTTACCTACCAATTCGGACCATCATTTTGTTACTTAAAGAATCCCCAAAATCAGTAAAAGGTTTCCTCAAATAGTTGGAGGATGCTTTTATGATTTATTTTTTCGTTTACAAAAACTGAGAGAATTGGGCAAAAGAGATAGAAACACTAATTTTAAACAGGAATCAGAGTGTGAAAATTAATGAAAAAGAAAACTGTATTTAGCCTACTTGCGACTACTAGTGGACAATCAATGTATGAAATTCAGGGTCCATTATTTGTAGTAACTTTCAAGCACGTGTTTACTGTTTAGAAATCTTAAAGAAATGGTGTGATTATCTATTCGTACGTTATAAACACTTCATTTTGTTGTTAACGTATATAGAAAAAACACCATTTCTATTCATATGTTAAATGCGGATTCAAAAGAATCTATATATACGCAAATACATATTTATAATAAACTCGCAGTCATTTTGAACTCACTAATATGATCCCAATAGCTGTGGGCTTATTTAAACTAAATGTTAGAAAATACAGTCAATTAATTACTGGTACGTTCCAGCTCTATCAGCATCTAGAGGTCGTGCATGCATGCACGTGCTTCATTTATCAGCCCGTCTATACTTAGAGTACCGTGGTAACTCTTGTTTAGAGCGTGATTTATTTCGATAAGTACTGTTTGACAGCGTAAAAAGTACCGTGGTAACTCTTGTTTAAAAAGTATTGCTCTGTGATGAAGATAAAAATCACTTAAGATCGGTTAACATTTCCCAACCAGGAGCATTTACAATACGTAAGAAGTTCTGCATTTTTCCATTGGAGAGATAAACCTAACATCTGATGCTTTTTGCCACATAAGTCTGATGAGATAGTATTTCCTAAGCAATGAAAGAACATATCAGGATGTTGTGACGACCCAAAGGATCATCACCTGTTTTCTTCATTTGTTCCGTGCTTCCGAGGCCTTGAAAATTTTATTTTATATTACCTCAATTTGTGTGCGCCATCCGGGCACGTAGCTGGAAAATTGTTATGTTGAAATATGTAAATTCTGTAAACAAATTAAATTTTTTTGATATTAATATGATTATAGTTGACTTTGGTCAACATTATTAGTACCCGGACCCGGACCCGAGATCAGACTGTCCCGGAAGGTCCGTAGAAAAATATGGGACTCGAGCATGTGCCCGGAGTCAAAATCCGAGGTCTAGAACCTGAGTAAAAGAATTTTTTTGTTAAATTATTTTTTTGAAATTATTAAGAAAAATAAAAATGAAAATTGATTAAAAGATTATGGTATCAGGCTTGTATTTTGGTTCCGACACCCGGTACAAGTTTTATATATTGTTTAAGCGCTTCTTGCAAAGTTTGATCGAAACGTACGTCGTTTGACGTGTTTGGACTATGAGTTCCAAGTTTGAAAGTTTATGAAGTTTAAAAGGAAAATCATGAGTTTTGATGCTTGATTCTATGTAAACGATGTTATTTTGGCGATTTGATCACGCGAGCAAGTCCTTGGGATATTTTTGAAGTTGTGTGTATGTTTGGTTTGGAGCCTCGAGGGCTCGTGTGAGTTTTGGGTAGGTCACGAGAGCATTTTGAAATTAAACAACAGCTGGTATTTTCCCCCAGCTGGTATCTTCGCAATTGCGAAGAAATGTATCGCAAATGCGAAGCAGGGGAAGGCCGAGCAGGATCGCAAATGCAATAAATTGCTTCGCAAAAGCGAAGCCTGGTAAATTGGGCAGGGGTCGCAAATGCGACGCCCAAGGTCGCAAATGCGAAATTACTCAGATCGCAAAAGCGGTCTCTACTTCGCAAATGTGAAGACTGAGCCGAGGCCTGTCATGTTCGCAAATGCGAACCTAAGTTCGCAAATCCCATATCTTCACCTGTGCACTTTCATACTTATACGAATTTCTCACTTTTCACCATTCTTTCAAAACCCAAACCCCATAGGCGATTTTTCAAGAGCAAACTTCATCTCAAATCACTTGTAAGTCGATTTTCACTCAATTCTTTCAACTTTTAACATCATTAAACATGTTTTCCATTTGAAATCAAGGATTTTCATGGGTGAAATTGAAGTTTTTGGGTAGAACTTATATTTTTTATAAAATTGGGGAGTTGGACCTCGATTTGAGGTCCTATTTCAAAACAAATTATATATGTGAACTTGTGAGGGAATAGGTAATCGGATTTTGGTTCGAACCCTGAGTTTCGACCGCGTGGACCCGGAGGCATTTTGGAAAATTTTGTGTAAACTTTGGGAAACCCAATTTTATGCATTCAGACCAATTCATATAGTGTTTATTAAAGTAATTGAACAAATTGTGATTAGATTCGAGCGAATTGGAGGTTGAATCACGAGGTAAAGCAATAGTTGAAGGTTAAGCGGACTTCAAGGCTTTGAGGTAAGTGTTTGATCTATCCTAGCTTGAGGGAATATGATTAGAGTATAATAAATTGCTGATTGCTAATTGATCGAGTACAGTGTATAGGCATGGTGACGAGTGTCTATACACCGGAGTCTAGCATGATCGTAGGTCTTTGTCTGTACATGTTCTGAGATAAATTTAGAACTTACTTATGTTAAAGTATAATGTGCTACAATTGTGAAGGGTTGAGAATAAATTGTGAAATATTGATAATTTGGAGCGTTGACTCGAATGATGAATATTATTGAATTAAAGTTAAAAGTATTGAAAAGAATTATGATAAATCCCTTGCCGGGATGGTTAAATTACTGAACCGTTGCCGGGTTGTGAAAGTTATTGTTATAGTTCCCTTGTTGGGACCTTATTTTTGTTGTTGTTACTCCCTTGTCGGGATAGTACTTGTTATTTATTTATTCTTCTTGCCCGTTTGGTTGTGACTGCTATTTTGGTGAGGAAGAGTGATATTGCACGAAGGGTCATTCTGTGTTATTTCTGATTTTAATTGCACGAATGGTCACCCCGTGCTATGTTGTGACTATTTACGTACGAAGGTACATTTCGTGCTCTGATTTGATTATATTTGCACGAATGGCCATTCCGTGCCAGGCAATGAGAGTTATGTGAGGAAAAGCACGAAGGATGATGTCGTGCATTTTTATATGACTGTTTGGGTGAGAATGAGAGTAAAAGCACGAATGGTGATGCCGTGCAACTATTGAATTTCTTATTTTGTGATAATTATTGTTGTGCTTCTAATTACACTGATGAATTATATATATTCAATTGTGCTTCTCATAGTATGTTCCCTCCCTTTTATTTGTTTAGTTCAGTATTTTCGTTGTTTTTGTTGTACATATGTATATAGAAATGTACAGGTTGATTAGGTAGTCCTGTCTAGCCCCGTTACTACTTCGCAGGGGTTAAGCCAGGCACTTACCAGCACATGAGGTCAGTTGTGCTGATACTACACTTCTGTGCATTTTTGCACCGGTCCAGGTTTTGAGCAGCAGTAGTTCGATAGTAGGATCTTATTTACCACGAGACTGAGGTAGCTTGCAGGTGTTCGCAGGGCCGGCGTCTCTTCTTATGCTTTTCATTTATACTGTAGTCTCATTGTTTTCGAGACATGCATCTGTTATATTTCTTTCAGACCATTATATGTAGTTTATTCTTAGTGGTTTGTGAGTTTGTGACTCCATATCTTGGGTAGATGATATTGTTGAGCAGTTCATATTTATTTCAGACTTATAAAATTAGACTTCTGCAACTATTGTTATTATTATTATACATGCTATTAAATTGACAACAGGATGATTGTATTTATGAAAATGTTGAGTAAATAGGCTTGCCTAGCTATCACGAGTAGGCACCATCACGATTTCGATGGTGAGAAATATGGGTCGTGACAGATATGAATGGAGTTGGTATCTTCTCTGCTAAAAGGATAGCAGTGTATACTTACTAATGGGTTGAGAGTTATTGATCTACATTGCAGTGGAAGACAATTCTAGAAATTAATAGGTCAATGTATTTCTGCTTATAGTCATTCAACAACAAAGATAACTTGGTGTTGCGCTCTTTTAGCTTTTCCTAGTGCAACTATGCATTCCAAATGTAAGTATTTCTTACAAAGGCATAAAAGAATATTTGTAGTGCATAAAGCAAAAAAGAAGAATAAAAAATCTATCAATACTGCAAAACAGCAGAATAACCAACTATTAACTTTTGTTTTGTTTCAAAGGTATCTGTTGGTATAAAAAAATAATATATCTCACCCAAGAATAATATCTACGGTAAATAATAATAACATAAGAAAGTAACAACGATAACAAATATTTTAACGGAATAAATACAATATTTCAGCGGAGCAATATTATAACTTAGTAATATCAAGAGACTACTACAATTTCGAAAAAATAACTCTTTTTATTTTAAACACGTCACTACAATATTACTCTCATAGACTATTTATCTCAAAGATTAAGAGTGGATTACTCTCTCCAACTCTCTGTTGATTTGGTGTACAAAATGAAAAACGAAAGGGTGCTATTTACAGGAACTCTTGTCGCAAATCAAACCAATCACAATGGTGGGTTTTGCAACTTGCAAATCTGTTTTTGGTTATGCCATCAATTTGATTACCAAAAATCAGATTTCTCCTTTGAAAATTGCACAACTTTGTCACACGTCCATTCAACTTGTTTTCTTCATTTTTATTTTTTTTGTTTCTTTTATTTAAATGGGTCCCACAAATCTCTCCCTTAATTTTGATTTTTCTTCTTCATTCCAAGTCTTAATCTCAATCTCTGAAAATCTTCAAACTTAAGAGGCTTTGTGAAGATATCTGCAACTTGATCACGAGACTTCACATATTTGAGCTCGACTTCCTTCTTGGCAATGCTTTCTCTGATGAAGTGATACCTTGTATCTATATGCTTTCTTAGATCATGATATACTGGATTCTTTGCGAGTGCCTGTGCATATTTATTCTGAATACAAATCTCTGTAGCTATAATTTATGGAAAATTGAGCTCTTTCAATAATCTTCTCAGCCAAATAGCATTATATGTACATGATGTTGCTTCTATATATTCAGCTTCACAAGTCGAGAGAGTAACAATTGATTGTTTCTTTGAACTCCAAGACATAATAAAATCACCCAAGAAAAATACAAAACCAGTTGTATTTCTGTCATCAATATCTCCTGCATAATCACTATAAAACAATTCCATAATATTGAAGTAATTAGAAGAATGTGATGACCCGGCTCGTCATCACGTGAGTTACCACCCCGTTTTCCACGTTATATGTTTGTTTATGTTTCAATATGTATGTTTGTTGAGTTTGAGTCAATTCGGATTGAGTTTGGTTGGAAATGAGACAAATAGTCTCTTTGATGAAGGAATAGTTGGAAAAAGTCAACCGGATGTTGACTTATGAGTTAGAGGACTCAGAATCGAATTATGATGGTTTGGTTAGCTTCAGGGGATTATTTGTGGCTTAGGAGAGCGATCAGAATTGAATTTGGAGGTCCGATGTAGAAATAGGCTTGAATTGGCAAAGTTGGAATTTTGGCGGAATCCGATCGATAGGTGAGATTTTGATCCGGGAGTTGGAATGGAATTCCGACAGTTGTAATAGCTTCGTTAGGTGATTTTGGATATGTCTGCAAATTTTCTAGTCATTCGGACATCGTTTGGTCGAGTTTTTGATAGAATGTAGGTTTCGGAAGTTTTGGTTGAATCTTAGGGTTGAACCGGCCTTAATTTGATGATTCGTGTGTTTGTGGGTCTGTTTTTATGGTTGGAATAAGTTAGTATGATGATTTAGAGTGGATTTGTATTTTGGTTGAGGTCGGGGGCCTCGGGATATTTTCGTAGGGTCTACAGAAGAATTTTGAAGTTTTTGGATTGCTGGTGTGCTGCAGCAGGTATTTTCGCTTCTGCAGATGGGGAACCGCAGAAGCGGCCCCGCAGAAGCGACCAGGACGTCGGAGAAGCGATCAGGGGCTGTCTGGGCAAGTTCCTCAGAAGCGAAAGAATTATCGCTGGTGCGGGCTCACTGAAGCGGATGTGGGTATCTGGAGGATTGTCGCAGAAACGGAGAAGACTCCGCAGAAGCGGTCTTGCGGGTGCAAGATGTTGATCGCAGAAGCGGTCCTCGCCATTAAATGAATTATCACAGAAGCGATGGGTAAACCGCAGAAGCGGTATCGCTTAAGCGTGTAAGAGTCCGCAGAAGCGAAAAATCGTCAGTGATTAAAGAAACAGAAGGGTTCGAATTTCAGAAGTTAAATCACATTTGGGGCTTTGTTTTAAGAGGCGATTTAGGCGATTTTGAGGAGAAAATCGAGAGGAATCATCAGGTAAGCAATTATGGACTCAATTTATGTTATTACATTGTTAAACTATGGAGTTAACACCTGAAAATGGAGGATTGGAGGTGTATTAATGGAGGTTTTTGCTCTAAGCCTGGTTTATTGAAAATCATTGATCTGAATGAGAAAACGGAGTCCGATTTTGATAAATTTTATATGTATGGACTCGTGGCGAGATAAGGAATCTGAAAATGTGACTTTTGTATTTTTCGAGAAGCGGGCCCGAAGGTCGGATTTTGTCAACTTCGTGGTTTTTGGTGTAATTCGAGTTATTTCGATTGGGTTATGTTCATTTAGCCTATTTTTTATGTATTCTTATTCATTTTTATCAGATTTGGCATCTGAGGAGGTTGATTTGCGAGGCAAGCGCAAGGCGAGCTAGGACTTTTGCCGATTCGAGGTGAGTGGTGGTAATAAATGATGTACTGAGGGTTTGAAACCCCGTATTTGCACTATAAAATGCTATGCTGAGATGAAATACGCATCATGTGACGAGCGTGGTGGTATTATGACTGGGGATTTGGACTTGGTCCTTCCTGATTGATAGTTTACCGTGTATAATGATTGAGATTGGGCTTATATCTGTGTATTTGGGCTAGTAGCCATGTTTGGGGCCTTATACCACTTTGTAGAATATTAGGGAAGCCTGTAGAGCTAAGTGACTCCTATATCATGTTGAACACATACTCTTAGACGTATTCATAGTTGTATAGCATGACATGAATCAGTACTAGATGTGTACTCTAAGTGAGAATACCTAGGGTTGAATACCCTGTTCTAGAAGAGTGGGCCCGAAAGGCCAAGTCTATATTGACTGAGAGGGGTCGAGGACCCATTGTGAGGTATTGATATATATACCGGATCGAGCTGCACGCCACAGCAGTATATACATATACATATATTGGATCGGACTGCACGCCGCAGTAATATATATATATATATATATATATATATGGATCGAACTGCACGCCGCAGTAATATATATGTGGATCGGACTGCACACCGCAGTATCATAGCGCTTGGGCTGAAGGAGCCCCTCCAGAGTCTGCACACACCCCAGTGAGCACACTATATATATTGGATCGGGCTGCGCTCCGCAGAAGTATATCTATATATATTGGATCGGGCTGTACGCCGCAACATTATATATATACATATATATATCAGATCGGGCTGTACGTCGCAGCAGTATGAGTGAGGATCGGGCTGCACGCCGTAGCAGGACTAGATCAGTGTTGGATCAGTGTGAGACAGTAGTGGACTGGAATTGGACTTATCATTGTAGAGACTTACCTATACGGTTATTCTTAGAACTGTTTAGTGATTATGCATGTGTTCTTACTTTTAGTTATTACTTATTATTGTTACTCACTGAGTTGAAAGATACTCACCCCACTCCCTCCACTTTATGTGTAGATATAGGTGTTCACGAGGGCAGTTGAGCTATCCGTAGCAGCTATTTTACAGTTATTTGAGGAGAAATCGAGGTAGCTTCCGGCGTCCGCAGGACCCGATCTCTCTCTCTCCTTCCTTTCATTTATGTCTATTACTATTCTATCCGGACTTGGATTGTATAGGATGTTTTCCTTCTGTAGAGGCTCAAACTTGTGACACCGAATTCGTTGGGCTGTATTTCATGTATTTTGTTTCCGCACTTGTTGTTTCTATTATAAAAATAAGCTATTAACCTTAATGAATCAGTATTAATTAATAATCGGGTTGGTTATCCGGAAATCATGGTCGGGCTTGCCTAGCAATGTGTTGGGCGCCATCACGTCCGGGGTTTGGATCATGACAAGTTGGTATTAGAGCCTAGGTTACAGGTCTCACGAGTCATGAGCTGCTTTAGTAGAATCTCGTTGATCGGTACGGAGACATCCGTACTTATCCTCGGGAGGCTGCAGAACCTTTTAGGAAAGCTCCAAGTTCTTGAAATTTTTGTTGTGCGATATTGTTGATCCGAAACAGAACTTTGATATTCTATTCTCTCGTAGATGGTGAGAACTCGTGCTACGGGACGAGGCAGACGACCACCATTGCCACCTGCTAAAGGCCGTGGACGCAGCCGTGGTGGTGGTAGGTGTAGAGCAGCTGGCGCAGTACCAGTTGACCCACCAGCTATCCCTATTTCGGATTAGCCTCCAGTTGCAGAGGTCCCAATAGCACCTGTTTAGGCACCAGTTGTGCCTATCGTGATTCCGGGTCTTCAGGAGACTCTAGCTCGATTTTGACAGAGGTAACTTCGTAGCTTTTACCTCCACCAAGTGCTTTGTGATTAATCTTATCACTAATAAAATTATTTTGTAGGGAAAAAGAATTAACAATATTTATATTGTAGATTTGTTAACTCTTTCAGGAAATTAACTCACATGCTTAAGCGTGTTGGTAAATGATCCCCTCCTATGACACAAAAGACTTGGTCAAGCTAGTCTATATCA
The DNA here is from genome assembly GCA_032618575.1 of Nicotiana noctiflora. Taxonomy (NCBI): domain Eukaryota; kingdom Viridiplantae; phylum Streptophyta; class Magnoliopsida; order Solanales; family Solanaceae; genus Nicotiana; species Nicotiana noctiflora. The sequence continues at coordinate 60,055 of JASVEL010006921.1, forward strand.
GCTAAACAACTTAGTCTCCAAGGACTTGGTTGTAGGTTTACCTAATATCAAGTTCAAGGAAGACAAAGTTTGTAAGGCATGTGCAAGGGGGAAGCATCCAGTTTCAGGGAGCATCCTTCGCTTGGTGGGAGGCTTACAAGCGTCGTAGACCGGCAGGGGCGGCACTATTATTATGGTAAGAGTTCTCCACTATGTTCTTTGAGAAGTGGATACCTCGATCCTAGAGAGAGGAGATGCGTAGACAGTTTGAGGGGCTTCACCAGGGAGACATGACAGTGTCGGAGTTTGAGGTTAGATTTACGGAGTTATCCAGATATGCATCGTGTTTTGTTCCTACTGATCGGGATAGGATCAGACGCTTTGGTGATGGGCTTATATATCCTATCCGTATTCCGATGACCCGAGAGAGGGTTCTGAGTCATTTGAGGATGATGTTGATATAGCACGCGACATAGAGACAAATCATCGCAGGGAGCGAGAGGAGAGAGAGTCCAAGAGGCCTCGAGGATCGGGTAGCTTCAATGGTGCTCCGTCTAGGGGCTAGGTTCAGTAGAGCAGAGGTTGTTCTTTCAGGCCTCACCAGTCAGCTCGTCCCGAGTATCGTGGGGCGTCTTCAGGCTGCGGTCATTAGGGTTTCCAGCAGGGCCAGTCTTCACTTAGTGCCCTCCCAGCTCAGAGCTCATCATATGCCCATTCAGATTAGGGTTCTTCTCGCAGAACGTATCGGCTGGTCATTCCAGTGCGAGGGGTTCCCTTCAGTCCCCTTCTCCAGCACCAGGTAGTTATGCGATCCCCAAATATTGCAAACAAACAAGAACTCTTTTATTTTGATATTTTTGGAGTAATTCGTGTGAGGCAAAAATCACGTGCTCACACCCGCCCTCCCAGCTAGGGGTGAGGGTCAGGCAGCTAGGGGTCACCCCAGATAGGGAGGCCGATCGGATGGTGGTTAGGCTCGATGCTATGCTCTTCGATGTCGGTCAGATGCTGTTGCTACGGATGCTGTTATTACATGTATTATTTCAGTCTACCACAGGGATGCCTCTGTTTTGTTTGATCCCGGTTCCACTTATTCTTATGTATCTACATATTTTGCTCCTCATTTAGGCACGACCCGAGGGTGTCTTGCGTTGCCCGTGCATGTATCTACCCCGGTGGGTGATACCATTGTTGTGGACCATGTGAACCGATCATGTCTTGTCACTATTGGGGGTTTGGAGACCCGAGTAGACCTGTTGCTATTGAGCATGATCGATTTTGATGTTATCTTGGGCATGTACTGGCTATCTCCGTGTCACACTATTCTAGACTGTCATGCCAAGACAGTCACATTGGCTATGACGGGTATTCCGAAGATCGAGTGGCGAGGCATGACTAATTATATATCCATCAGGGTAATATCTTTCCTTAAGGCCCAATGGATGGTTGGGAAGGGATGTCTTTCATATTTGGCATTTGTGCGGGACGTCGGAGCTGAGACTCCCAGTATTGATTCTATTCCCATTGTGCGGGATTTTCCCGATATGTTTCCCTCAGACCTGCCGGGCATGCCGTCGGACAAGGATATTGACTTTGGGATTGACTTCTTGCCAGGCACTCAACCTATTTCTATTCCTCCTTATCGTATGGCACCAGCTGAGTTGAAAGAATTGAAGGACCAGCTTTAGGAACTCCTAGATAAAGTGTTCATTCGGCCGAGTGTGTCACCTTGGGGTGCACCGGTCTTGTTTGTTAAGAAGAAAGATGGCTCAATGAGGATGTGTATTGACTATAGGCGGCTGAACACGGTAATAGTGAAGAACAAGTATCCTCTGCCTTGCACTGATGATTTATTTGATCAGCTCCAAGGATCTAGGGTATTCTCGAAGATTGATATTCGTTCAGGCTATCACCAGCTAAAGATTAGAGATTATGATATTATGAAGACACTCTTCAGGATAAGGTGTGGGCACTATGAGTTTCTTGTGATGTCTTTTGGGCTGACCAATGCCCTAGCCACGTTCATGCATTTGATGAACAGTGTGTTCCAGCCATATTTGGACTCCTTCATGATCGTGTTCATAGATGATATCCTGGTGTACTCCGGTAGCCAGAAGGAGCATGCTCAGAATCTGAGAGTTGTATTATAGAGGTTATGAGAGGAGAAGTTGCTTGCCAAGTTTTCCAAGTGTGAGTTCTGGCTCGAGTCCATGGCGTTCTTGGGACACGTGGTGTCCAATGATGGTATTCAGGTGAATCCGAAGAAGATAGAGGTGGTCTAAAGTTGGCCTAGACCGACCTCAGCTATTGAGATTCGTAGTTTCCTGGGATTGGCACGGTATTATCGCCGATTTGTTCAGGGATTCTCTTCTATTGCTTCACCCTTAACTAGATTGACCCAGAAGGGTGCTCATTTTGTGTGGTCCGAGGAGTGAGGAGAGCTTTCAGAAGCTCAAGACAGCATTGACCACGACACCATTCTTGATATTGTCGTCAGCTTTAGATTCATATAATGTGTATTGTGATGCCTCGAGAGTTGGTATTGGTTGTGTGTTGATGCAGGAGGGTAGAGTTATTGCTTATGCTTCTCTCCAGTTGAAGCCCCATGAGAAGAACTACCATGAGCACGATTTGGAGCTAGAAGCCATAGTTCACGCTCTGAAGATTTGGAGACATTACTTATATGGTGTCTCATGTGAGGTGTTCATGGATCATCGCAGCCTTCAGCACATATTCAGACAGAAGGACCTTAATTTGAGACAGCGGAGGTGGTCGGAGTTGCTTAAGGATTATGACATCACTATTTTGTATCATCCGGGGAAGGCCAATGTGGTGGCCGATGCCTTGAGTCGGAAGGCGGTTAGCATGGGCAAGCTTAGCTTATATTCCAGTTGGAGAGAGGCCCTTTGCATATGATGTTCAGGTTTTGGCCAATCGGCTAGTGAGATTGGATGTTTCTGAGCCGAGCCGAGTGTTGGCTTGTGTTGTTTCTCGGTCTTCTTTATATGATCGTATCAGAGAGTGTTAGTATGATGATCCGCATTTGCTTGTCCTTAAGGACAGAGTTCTACACGATGATGCTAGAGATGTGACTATTGATAGTGATGTTGTTCTGAGGATGCAGGGCTGGATCTGTGTGCCTAATATAGACAACCTTCGAGAGTTGATATTAGAGGAGGCTCACAGCTTGCGGTACTCCATTCATCCGGGTGCCGCAAAGATGTACCAGGACTTGAGATAGCATTACTAGTGGAGAAAGATGAAGATGGATATTGTTAGGCATGTAGCCAGATATGTCAACTGCCAGCAGGTCAAGTATGAGCATCCGAGACCGGGCGGTGTTCTTCAGCGTATGGTTATTCCTGAGTGGAAATGGGAGCGGATTACCTATGGAATTTGTGAGTGGTCTCCCTCGGACTTCGAGGATGTTTGATTCAGTGTGGGTGATTGTTGATCGGGTGACCAAATCCGCACACTTCATTCCAGTATGTACTACATATTCATCGGAGCGGTTAGCAGGGATCTTTATTTGAGAGTTTGTCATATTACACAACGTTCTAGTGTCTATCATATCGGATAGAGGTACGCAGTTCACTTCTCAGTTCTGGAGGGCATTTCAGCAAGTGCTGGGTACTATCACACCTCATTTCATCCTCAGATAGACGGACAGTCTGAGCGCACTATTCAGATCTTAGAGGACATGTTGCGTGCATGTGTGATTGATTTTGGAGGTTTATGGGATGCATTTTTTTCACTTGTAGAGTTTTCCTACAACAACAGTTATCAGTCGAGTATTCAGATAGCCCCGTATGAGGCGTTGTATGGTAGACGATGTAGATCTCCCGTGGGATGGTTTGAGCCTGGCGAGGCTAAATTGATAGGGACTGAGTTAGTTCAGGATGCTTTGGATAGAGTAAAGTTGATCCAGGAGAGGCTTCGTACAGCACAGTCATTCTAGAAGAGTTATGCGGACCGTAGAGTTCGAGATTTGTCTTTCATGGTTGGCGATAGAGTATTGTTGAAGGTTTCACCCATGAAGGGTGTTATGCAGTTTGGGAAGAAAGGGAAACTAAGTCCCAGGTTCATTGGCCCTTTTGAGATACTCAGGAGGATAGGGGAGGTGGCATATGAGCTGGCCTTTGATTCTCGTCCAAGTAACGGTCGTAGTCAATATAACTTGGTCTAATAAGTCCAAGATCGATCCCACAGAGAATTAACCTATCAATCACAACTTTCACAACCAAAGAGTACTTCCGAATCAAGTTCCCAAAATTTAGAATATATTTGTGTATGATTTTCGAACTACTACTTGCAAGAATTAAGAATGCTTAAAAGTAAGAATTGAATGTTGAATAAAATAATATAGAGAAGGACTAAGGTATTGATTTTCCCTATTGATGGAATCCCTTATCGTTATGCTCATACAAATTGTTAATATATTCTATCAATCATGAACGTTATGTGTATCATAACCCTCTCCCGAGCAATTACAATAATTTACTAGTGCACTCTCCCGAGCTACCCTAGCTAGCTTTAATTTGAATAGTTCACTTAAGATTTCACCCAAGACTTCGTTATTCCTAACCCCGTCTTTACGCCTAAAGTTATAGATTCCTCCAATAACCTAGGTGTGGTGTTGTTCAACAATATACCTAAATATGCACTCTTTTCCAAGTTATGCACACTAAATAGGCACCGCTAATTGGGACGTCTACCAATTAACTACAACAAGAATGAAGTTGAACAAATAGAAATCTAAGTCACAATTTGTAATCACATAAACGATAAGTTCATCACTCAATAGGTTCCATCAAAACCTTAGAATAGAATTTAGCTACTCATGCTTGAAGAAATAAGAATAATAATTGAAATCATAAAGAAATAATTGATATAAAATAAAAGAAGGAGTTTGAGAGGATTCTCTCTTACTAAATATCTTGCAAAAGTATTTAATTAAAGACAACATGCCTCTATTGGGCAAACTAGGAGTTTATATAGAGGTTTTAGGGCTTAAAAAACTAAATTCGAATCCAATTAGGAGAACTGGGCGCCGGCTTCCGCGGTTGGTTCTCGGTCGCGGTCGCGAGCCAACCGCGAACAGTCAAACTTCAGAATGCCTCTTTTTTCGCGGTTCATCCGCGACCGCGAATGAACCGCGGATGAACAGTGCTGCGTATTTTTGACTGCTTCTTCCAGCTCTTTTCACCTTAGATCTTCTCTTGGCCTTTTCATCAACATATGACTTCAAAATACTCTTCTTAGCATCCATTGCGTCACATGTACCTATAACACACAAACAAACACTAATCAAAGCATTTTGTCCTCATAAACAACATAAATACCATAACAAAGTGTGATTATTTAGGGCATAATTATAGTCAAATTCACCTATTATCAATACCCCACACTTAAACCTTTGCTCGTCCTCGAGCAACTTTAATCACACTTTAGGCCAATTAACAAAAATTTGTCTCCCCCAAAATATGTCACAAAAGCTATTATACATGAACAACCTAAGATATGCACAATCTTTGCCTAACCGCAAACTCTCATGCCCGCACATTATTACTTACTCTACTTATTACCAAAAACTTGCAAATTTACCTTCTTCCTCTTTACTTACATGCCGTCACAAAATTTATTGAGAGAAGTTCCCACACATTAACAATTTAAATACATGGAACTTATAGATATCGGAAAAATTCACTCACTCTCAACAAAGAACATTCATATGAATACAGACACACCATAGGCTTGCCCCTAGTGTAATACTCCACTAATCGAGTTATTTAATCATAGATCAAGAGGTCTTTAAGGGTTGTAATGTAGGCTATGGGACGGGTAGGATACTTTTGGTTATAGTGACTAGCCTCCTTAAGCACTTTTCTTTTCTTTTTCACAACTTCCCTTTTTGTTTACTTCCTTATGTCTCCCATAAACATTCCTTCACCTTTCTTCACTTTTAACCCCCACTTTTCTTTTATTGATGTAACTGGCCTTTCTAATTTTTTTTTACATATTCATCAATATAGCTCTTTGTTTCATTGCTTTGCAACATTATTTTGGACCAGTCCAATATTTTCTATCATTAATTCTTGATTTTCCCTTTTTCAATTTCCCTTCACCCCACACTTAAACTTTTGCATATTCATTACATTACAAGTGCTTCTAGGAGGTAAAGTAGAACATTATATATATTTGATGAACATTCAAGGGTTATCAAAGAATAGGCTTAAGCTCAAAGGGGTTAACTAAGATATAATGTACGGGTGAATTCATGTCTATTGGTATATGAGGTTACACAAAGAAATGCCTCTATCCTTTCTACAACCAAACAACTTCTATTTCGCTTTGCAAACACACAGGGCAAGTTCTAGGCATCATGTACAATATATAATGTAAGTAAAATCTCACACACACATGGCATCCAACTCGTTTGGAATTCAGTTTATCTACAAAGTCCTATCGTTGTTCAAGCAAGCATTATTGTGCAATTTAAGGCATATTGAGATTCTACAATCAAGCTTAGAAGATACATTCTCAAGTTCAATTTACGCTTTTGCTAATGTGCATATTTGGGGTTACATGTTGCCCTTTTACCTCTAATCCTAAAAAAAAGAAAAATCTACCTAACCCGGTTCAAATAAAAACCCTTGGAAAAGAACCGTGGTCAAAAGAAAAACCAAGGGTGAGATGATACATTACCTATAAAAAGAAAATAAAAGAAGGAAAAATTCATACGCGGACTACTTCCCTCAAGAGTACTTGTCCTAAATAGTCCATCATCAGGAAGAGTCCTCTACTCATATTTTTTTGGATTTTTTTTAAATATTTTATGATTTTTTTGTGTTTTTATTATTTTATATTACTACTACAACCAATATATACATCATTTACAAGATAAGTCACCCACCCCACACTTAAAAATATGTCATGTCCCCATGACATAAAAAATTAAAGCACAAGAGGGGCAAGAAAACTTACCTGAGACTCACTCGGAGTCGGAGACGGTGGATGGGTCGACATGACAAGCTCGTCCAAGTGCTCTGAACCATGCCATAAACCTGTTTTTTGACCGGGCTTGTCTTGTATACATGGCGTCTAGCCGTGTGTGCAAGCCATCAACGGAGGTGCGCAGATCAGCAACCTCCTCCTCCATGGACCTAAGCATAGGTCGTGTAGACTCAGACCTAGACATACTTGCTCCACGAGGAGTAGGCCTGGAAGGTCCGGCTGAATCCGTGGAGTGCCTGGCCCAGGCAACCGGTACAGGATCGTCCTCCTCATCTAAGTCAATAGGGGTTGTGTCTCGTCCAACCTGGATAGTAGCAGCTCTAAATGGAGCTCTTAGTAGTAGCTCACCGTCAGCATCAGTAACTAGGGTGTGGTTAAGGAGACACAACTTAGTGACAAGAGATGGGTAATAAAAACCCTTGGCAGTAAGGGATCCCCTCAATACCATCTCATCACTAATAACTCGGGCAATATCAACATCCCGATGTGTTACAAAACACCAAGTCAAAACCGCCCTATTAAAGTTAACATCCGTGGTGTTACTCGAGGGCAAGATACGGTTGCAAATTATGGAGAACCAACATTTGGTAGTGTGTGTAAAGCAATTAGAGTGTAGAGTCTGATTTTTAATCCACACTGGGATGCCTTCTACACATAAGGCCTCTATTAGCATGTCCCATGTGACACCAGGCCTATCATGGTAATAGTCGACATCACTAGTGTGCAATGGCAGTCTAAGTATCTGCCTAATAGTAGGAATATGGGCATTGACCCGCTTACCTCTGACGAATACTTCTCTGACCATAGCATAAGGAGCATTGGCGTAGAATTCCCGGACAAGCATCTTGTTCACCTTAGGTTGTGAGTCAAAGAGGAACTCCATCTCGCGCCTCCGAATCTCATCATATATTTCCGGCTTCTCCAAGCGGATAGCTATCCGGTCAACTTCTACCTCTTGGAGCCACTTCTTGGTTGCTTTAATGTGAAATCCATTCTCCGCTTCTTTACAAGCAAACCTAGACTCGTCATAAGTCGGTTGCCTAGATGAGCTAGCACCATGTCAAACTCTCTTTGGGGCCGTGATCCTGTACAAATAAGATAGCCAAAATTTTTTTGTAAACCGTTAGTCATCGGAAGGCTACTCAAACTTCGCCATCCGTGAGATATCACAATTGACCATTTTTTTTTCGTGCAATTACCTCATACTCCTATATTTAGATTCTTTATCTAACTATTTTACACATTGCTATTCAAGCACCCCACACTTAGTTATTTGACACACTTCTAACATTACCCAATTGACTTAATCCATCCCCAATAAAATACACCATTACCAATTCGTGAGTTGGCCATTATTTCTCCTAAAACTACATTAATACATTATGAACAATGATAATTTGCCCAACTTGGCTAACCAACCAACATACATGGTGTAAATACTATTTGGGTCTCCAAACCATAAAATTAGCATCATAAACATAATTGATGACCCAACAACTCATTCTTTACCAAACTTCCATCATATAACAAGGTTCTTTAGAAAAAATTCATGGAAACATGTAATGTGCAAAAATAAACCAAGTCATATTCAAGATTTATCCTAAACTAACAATATCTAATTAATTCTACAAAATAAATAATCAAGAACTAAAAATAAAAACAAAATAAAAGAGAAAAAAATAGAGAAACTTACAAGTGATAACAATGGAGGAGTAAGGAGGAAGAAGGGGATGATTTGGAGAAGAGGGGGTTGGGATTTTTTTAGAGAGAAGGGAGAGGATTTGAAGTTAGAGAGAGAGAGAGATTTGGAGAGTGGGGGGCGGCTAGGAGGGATATGGGAAAGAGGGGATGGGTTTTTAGGGTTTAAAGAAGGGGGGGGAAGAAAAAAACTAAAAAATATTTTTATTTTCGCCGACCGCGGAACTGGCCGCGACTGTTCGCAGTTCGTTCGCGGCCGCGGATGGACCACGAACAGTCGAGATTCAGAGAGGACAATTTTTCGCGGTTGGTTCGCGGCCGCGAATGGACCGCGAACAGAGAAAGTTCAGAGAGGTAATTTTTCCGCGGTTCATCCGCGGTCGCGGATGGATCACGGACAGTGCCCCTCTCTGAATTTTTTTTTCTCAATTGTTCAGCCAAAATTTTGTTTTTTCTTATTTTATTTTATTAAATACTAGTAAGATAAAAATACTTACAACATGTTCGTGGGTTGCCTCCCACGTAGCGCCTGATTTAACGTCGCGGCACGACTCAACTTAGCGCATTTTAAGGCTCGCTAGACCTTTGAGGTTCATCCAACCGCAATTCTACCTTGTCCTCCATGTCATCCAGGCCTATGTAAGGTTTCAACCGCTGTCCGTTTACCTTGAATGTACGTGATCCATCCATAGTTTGAATTTCCACAGCTCCTGACTCAAATGCCTCAATTACCTTGAAGGGTCCTAACCACCTTGATTTCAATTTACCTGGGAACAATCGTAATCTTGAATTGTATAGTAGTACTTTGTCCCCGCTTTTGAAGTTCCGCTCAACTATATTTTGATCATGAATCCGCTTCATTCTCTCTTTATACAATCTAGTACTTTCAAACGCCAGATACCGAAATTCTTCTAATTCATGCAACCCAGTTAGCCTTGCTTTACCTGCTTCATCCAAGTTGAGATTCAATTGTTTTAGTGCCCACCAAGCTTTGTGCTCTAATTCAACCGGTAGGTGACAAGCTTTCCCAAACACCAATTTGTATGGAGACATGCCAATGGGTGTCTTGAATGTTGTTCTATAAGCCCATAGTGCGTCATCAAGCTTTCTGGACCAGTCGGTTCTTGTGGCGTTCACTGTTTTAGTCAGTACACTTTTTATCTCCCTGTTGGAGACCTCAACTTGCCCGCTAGTTTGTGGGTGATATGGAGTGGCCACACGGTGTTTAACAACATACTTGGCCAATAATTTCTCAAAAGCTCGGTTGCAAAAGTGTGTGCCCCCGTCACTAATGATAGCCATTGGAGTCCCGAACCGGGTGAAAATATTCTTCTTCAAAAATCCCACTACCACCTTAGCATCGTTGGTGGATAATGCTGCACCACCCATTTGGACACGTAGTCAACTGCAACAAGTATGTACTTATTGTCGTATGAGCTAATAAAGGGCCCCATGAAATCTATTCCCCAGACATCGAACACTTCAACTTGCTGGATTGGGTTCATTGGCATTTCATGAGGCCGGGAGATGTTCCCGATGCGTTGACATTCGTTGCAACCTTTCACCCACAAGTGCGCATCTTTAAACACCGTTGGCCAATAGAAACCGGCCTCAAGTATTTTGGCAGCTGTACGTATTCCTCCAAAGTGACCGCCATATGCTGAAGCGTGACATGCCTGCAAAACAGAAGATTGTTCTATCTCGGGGACGCATCTCCGGATCATGTTATCAAGACATATCCTAAACAAATATGGTTCATCCCAATAATAACACTGACTTTCACGAAAAAATCTTTTCCTCTGGACCGATGAGAGGTCATGAGGAACAATACCACTGGCTAGGTAATTAGCATAGTCGGCATACCATGGTGTTTCAAGGAGAGTGGTGGTGAGCAGCTGCTCGTCTGGAAAGGTTTCCAGAATTTCCCCACTCTCTTTGACAAGTTCAGCTCCTTCAAGTCTTGACAAATGGTTAGCGACTTGATTTTCAGTACCTTTTCTATCCCTAATTTCGAGGTCGAACTCTTGGAGAAGCAACACCCAACGAATCAGGCGCGGCTTAGAGTCCTTTTTATCAATTAAATATCGTAAAGCTGCATGGTCTGTGTATACGATTACCTTTGATCCTATGAGATAGGACCGTAATTTGTCCAATGCGAACACGACTGCAAGCATCTCCTTTTCCGTCACTGTGTAGTTTAGCTATGCTCCACTCAAAGTTCTACTTGCATAGTATATTGGATGCATCAACTTGTCTTTCCTTTGGCCCAGTACTGCCCCACCGCATAGTCACTTGCAACACACATTAACTCAAAAGGCTGCTCCCAGTCTGGGGCAATGATGATGGGTGATGTGACTAACCTCTTCTTTAGTTCCTCAAAAGCAATCTTGCATTCATCAGAAAAAACAAAACGGTGATCTTTTCAAGTAACTTATAGAGAGGGTTTGATATTTTGGAGAAGTCTTTGATGAACCTCCGGTAAAAACCGGCGTGTCCAAGAAAGCTTCTTATGGCCTTGACGGATGTTGGTGGAGGCAACTTTGCAATGACATCAACTTTAGCACGGTCTACCTCAATCCCTTTGCTTGAAACCCGGAGCCCCAATACTATACCTTCTTGTACCATAAAATGGCATTTGTCCTAGTTTAGCACTAAATTTGTCTCCATGCACCGTTTCAGCACTCTTGTCAGATTGACAAGGCATTCATCGAATGAATTCCCTACCACTAAGAAATCATCCATGAACACCTCCATAATGTCTTCCACCATGTCGGTGAAAATAGCCATCATGCACCTTTGGAATGTGGCAGGTGCATTGCATAGTCCGAATGGCATCCTCCTGAAGGCAAAGATGCCATATGGGCATGTGAAGGAGGTCTTCTCTCTATCTTCGGGGGCTATGGAGATTTGATTGTACCCCGAGTATCCATCTAGAAAGCAAAAATGGGACCTCCCTGCCAACCTGTCAAGCATTTGATCAATGAAGGGAAGTGGGAAGTGATCCTTGCGGGTGGCTAGATTCAACTTCCTGTAGTCCATGCATATTCTCCATCCGGTGACGGTTCTTGTTGAAATCAATTCATTGTTCTCATTTTTCACTACCGTCATGCCTCCTTTCTTTGGCACACATTGGACCGGGCTAACCCAGCTGCTGTCTGAGATTGGGAAGATGATTCCCGCATCTAGCCACTTTATTACTTCCTTCTTCACCACTTCCTTCATGTTGGGGTTCAGCCTTCTTTGATGTTCCCTGGAAGGTTTGTGTCCATCTTCCAGGAGAATTTTATGTATACAATAGGCTGGGCTGATCCCCTTTATGTCTGCCATGGTCCACCCGATGGCAGTCTTGCATTCCTTGAGTACCTGTATAAGCTTTTGGGACTGCACATCTAACAAACTAGATGAGATAATAACAGGTAATGTGGAGTTAGGACCTAGATATTCATACCTGAGATGTGATGGTAGTGGTTTAAGTTCGAGCTTTGGTGGCTCTTCTACGGATGGCTTTGCTGGCGGGCTCTTCTTTTCTCTAAGTGTAGAGGTTCGAACTCAAGCTCTGTCTGCCAAAATCCCTTGCCTTCCAGAGATAGTACCCATTCGGCTAAACTTTCACCATTTACCTCTTCCATGTTCATCAGGCATGCTTGAAGTGGATCTTCAATGGTCAACTCTGCATCGTCGGTCTCCACTATCACATCAACCGCATCAATGAGAGACCAATTTGCGAACTCACTAGGGCGCCTCATGGATTTTTGCACATTGAAAATGATCTCCTCATCATTCAACATCATCTTGAGTTCCCAGTTTCACAATCAATTATGGCTCTCCCGGTGGCTAGGAATGGTCTTCCTAGGATTATGGGAATTTCTTCGTCGACCTTGCAATCAAGAATAACAAAATCGGCGGGAAACACGAACTTCCCAACCTGGATAAGCACATCATCTATAATACCAAATGGACGCTTAACCGTCCTGTCAGCAAGCTGTAAAAGCATAGAGGTGGGTCTGGCTCTCCCAATACCTAACCTCTTATAAATAACTAAGGGAATGAGATTAATGCTTGCCCCCAAATCACATAAAGCCTTAGTAAAGGCATAATTCCCTATAGTGCATGGGATGGTGAAACTACCTGGATCAGATAGCTTCTCAGCAATGGGTCTAGAGACCACTGCACTACAAGTCTGTGTAAGTGTAACTGTGGCCAAGTCTTGGAAATCAAATTTCCGCGACATCAAATCCTTCATCATCTTAGCATAACCAGGCATTTCTTTTAAAGCTTCAATTAATGGAATGTTTACCTGGATTTGCTTGAGCATCTCGAAGAACTTTTTGTATTGCTCCTCTTTATGGTGTTTGGCCAACCTTTGGGGGAATGGTGGTGGAGGCCTCTTCTTCCCAGTGACTTGGGACTTTTCGTTTTCTATCACTTTCTCATCAATCTGCTGCTCTACCTGTTCAGCTACTTTCTTCTGTCAAACCTGTGGACTCATCCAGTTAAATGGGCAATGGAGTGTGACTTCTGTCAACCCTGTGGATTCGTCCAGTTTAATGTGCAATGGAGTGGATGTCTTAGCCTGTGTGTCAATTTTCTCACTTTCATTCTCGACATCAAGTTCTCTACCGCTTCTAAGAGTCACTGCCATCATCTGCTTTGGGATTTGGTCCTTCGGGTTTGTTTGTCTATCTGCAGGCAATGTCCCTTGAGGACAATTATTGAGAGACATAGCAATCCGACCCACCTGTACTTCAATATTCTTGATGGCGGCATCATGTGCATCTATCCTCTCATTTGTTTTAGCATTTGACCCAATTACCTGCTGCATCATAGCTTCTAACCTTGCAAACCCATCGTCATGTCTACCCCCATGTGGTGGTGGAGGTGGATGATATCCCTGCTGCTGATTGCCGAAATTCTGAGGTCTAGGATATGGAGCCATGTTGTGTGGTGGCCTCATACCTGCTGCATTAAATTGTGGCTAGGGAGGTCTGTACTGCATTGGAGCCTGTTGGCCCCAGTTTTGATTACCTTGTCGTTGTCCTCCATATTTAGCCACATAGTTCATATCCTCGTGCCGATGATGATGTTCTTGGTCTGCAGCCCATGGATTACCTATGGGTTGGCTAATGCAAGATGTGCATAAACCACCATTGGTAGTATCTACAATGTGAACCTGCTGCTTGACTCCTGATTCTTCCACCTTCTTTGTTAGGATGCTCATTTGTGTCAATAGAGTTGCCATGTTCTCCTCTAGAGTGTTGGATGGATCCAGGGGTACAGAGTGTACCACTGGTGTGATAGGATCATTCCTGGACGTCCACCCGGAATTTTGGGCCATCTTGTCAAGCAAATTTTGGCCCTCTCTCCAAGTCTTGCTCAGAAAAGCCCCACCTGCTGAAGCATCTACAATGTTCTTCATGTTGTCTGAAAGCCCCATGTAGAATCTTTGGCCCAACATCTGCTCAGGAATCCCATGATGAGGAGACATAACAAGCATGCCCTTGAATCTGCCCCAAGTTTCATGTAATGTTTCCATTGGTTTCTGCTTGAAGCTCACAATCTCATCAATTTGTTGATCTGTCTTGTTAGGTGGATGAAACTTGTTGTGGAATTGTTTGACTAACTCATCCCAAGTTGCAATGGAGTTTATTGGGAGTGAGTTTAGCCATATATGTGCTGCTCCTGTAACTGAGAACGGAAAGAGTAATAATCTGATAGCTTCCGGAGTTACATTCGGTTGCCTTTGTGTCTTGCATATTGATAGAAAGTTCTTGAGGTGCTGCTATGGATCTTCAACCTGAGACCCAGAGAATAATCCCTTGTTTTGCAACAAGTGTAGCATGTTGTTGGTAATCCTGGAAAGACTCAGCTTGAATTGCTGGCACAACGATGGCAGTTGCCAAATTATCCGCTGTGGGTTGTGCCCAGTCAAACAGTGCACCTTCCTGTGCCTCATGTGCTTCTTGCATATTTAGCCCGGCTTGCTGGTTTTGTTCGTTTGCATCACCCATGTCGAAGTCTAATTTGATTGGTTGTTGAGATTGTTGAATTTGTTTGATGGCTTTGTTACGTGCCCGGAAAGTTTGCTCGGGGTCTGAGAGTCCTTCAATTAGTTCTCCAGTCCTTGCAGATTTTCTAGGCATGCACCCGAGTACCCAAATCAACAACCGTCAAAATATTCAATGTAAAGTGTAGAAAGAACCTGACTACACAAGAATCTTGAAGTTCTGTCAATGGCAATTGATAATTCCGTTAATTCCCCAGCAACGACGCCAAAATTGATTCACGTCCAAGCAACGGTCGTAGTCAATATAACTTGGTCCAATAAGTCCAAGATCGATCCCACAGAGAATTAACCTACCAATTGCAACTTTAACAACCCAAGAGTACTTCCGAATCAAGTTCCCAAAATTTAGAATATATTTGTGTATGATTTTCGAACTACTACTTGCAAGAATTAAGAATGCTTAAAAGTAAGAATTGAATGTTGAATAAAATAATATAGAGAAGGACTAAGGTATTGATTTCCCCTATTGATGGAATCCTTTATCGTTATGCTCATACAAATTGTTAATATATTCTATCAATCATGAACGCTATGTGTATCGTAACCCACTCCCGAGCAATTACAATAATTTACTAGTGCACTCTCCCGAGCTACCCTAGCTAGCTTTAATTTGAATAGTTCACTTAAGATTACACCCAAGACTTCGTTATTCCTAACCCCGTCTTTACGCCTAAAGTTATAGATTCCTCCAATAACCTAGGTGTGGTGTTGTTCAACAATATACCTAAATATGCACTCTTTTCCAAGTTATGCACACTAAATAGGCACCGCTAATTAGGAGCTCTACCAATTAACTACAACAAGAATGAAGTTGAACAAATAGAAATCTAAGTCACAATTTGTAATCACATAAACGATAAATTCATCACTCAATAGGTTCCATCAAAACCTTAGAACAGGATTTAGCTACTCATGCTTGAAGAAACAAGAATAATAATTGAAATCATAAAGAAATAATTGATATAAAATAAAAGAAGGAGTTTCAGAGTATTCTCTCTTACTAATTATCTTGCAAAAGTATTGAAAAATAAAGATAACATGCCTCTATAGGGCAAACTAGGAGTTTATATAGAGGTTTTAGGGCTTAAAAAACTAAATTCGAATCCAACTAGGAGAACTGGGCGCCGGTTTCCGCGGTTCGTTTGCGGCCGCGAGCCAACCGCGAACAGTAAAACTTCAGAATGCCTCTTTTTTCACGATTCATCCGCGACCGCGGATGAACAGTGCTGCGTATTTTTGACTGCTTCTTCCAGCTCTTTTCACCTTAGATCTTCTCTTGGCCTTTTCATCAACATATGACTTCAAAATACTCTTCTTAGCATCCATTGCATCACATGTACCTATAACACACAAACAAACACTAATCAAAGCATTTTGTCCTCATAAACAACATAAATACCATAATAAAGTGTGATTATTTAGGGCATAATTATAGTCAAATTCACCTATTATCAATACCCCACACTTAAACCTTTGCTCGTCCTCGAGCAACTTTAATCACACTTTAGGCCAATTAGATTCAGCTTGATGGTGATCTATCTTATGATGTGAAGCCGGTAGTTATTCTGGGTAGACAGGTTCAAAAGTTAAGGTCCAAGGATATTGCTTCAGTTAAGGTGCAGTGGAGAGGCCGGCTAGTGGAGGAGGCCACTTGGGAGATCGAGCAGGAGATGCAGAGCAGATATCCTTACTTGTTTGAGTTTCTAGGTATGTTTCTTGTCCCGCTCGAGGACGAGCATTTACTTAAGTCGGGGAGAATGTGATGACCCGGCCCGTCATCATGTGATTTACCATCATGTTTTCCCTGTTATATACTTGTTTATGTTTAAATATATGCGTTTGGTGAGTTTGAGTCAATTCGGATCGAGTTTGGTTGGAAATGAGACAAATAGTCTCTTTGATGAAGGAATAGCTGGAAAACGTCAACCGGATGTTGACTTGTGAGTTAGAGGGCTCGAAATCAAATTCTGATGATTTGGTTAGCTTCGGGAGGTCGTTTATGGCTTAGGAGAGTGATCGAAAATGAATTTGGAGGTCCGTGTAGAATAAGGCTTGAATTGGCTAAGTTGAAATTTTGGCGGAATCCGATCGATAGGTGAGATTTTGATCCGAGAGTCGGAATGGAATTCCGACAGTTGCAGTAGCTTAGTTAGGTTATTTTGGATATGTTCGCAAATTTTCAGGTCATTTGGACATCGTTTGGTCGGGTTTTTGATAGGATGTAGGTTTCGGAAGTTTTGGTTGAATCTTAGGCTTTGAACCGGCCTTAATTTGATGATTCGTGTGTTTGAGGGTATGTTTTTATGATTGGAATAAGTTTGTGTGATGCTTTAGAGTGGATTGGTATTTTGGTTGAGATCCTAGGGGCCTCGGGATGTTTTCGGAGGGTCTACAGATCGAAAGTTGGATTTTTGGAAAAACTGGGTAGCTAGTACCTGGTATTTCCACTTCTGCGGGATGCGGAACCAAAGAAGTAGCCCCGCAGAAGCGACCAGGACGTCGCAAAAGCGATCAGGGGCTGTCCAGGAAAGTTCTGCAGAAGCGGAAGAATTATCGATGGTGCGGGCTAGCAGAAACGAGCCCAGGTTCGCATAAGCGGATGTGGGTATCTGGAGGATTGTCGCAGAAGCGGAGAGGACTCCGCAGAAGGGGTCTTGCTGGTGTGAGATGTTGAAAGCAGAAGCGGTCTTAACCACTAAATGAATTGTTGCAGAAGCAATGGGTAAACCACAGAAGCGGTATCGCTTAAGCGTGTAACGGTCCGCAGAAGCGGAAAATCGTCAGTGATTAAAGAAACATAAGGGTTCGAATTTCAAAAGTTAAATCACATTTGAGGCTTTGTTCTAAGAGGCGATTTTGAGGAGAAAATCGAGAGGATTCATTAGATAAGCAATTATGGACTCAATTTATATTATTACATTGTTAAACTATGGAGTTAACGCCTACAAATGGAGGATTGGAGGTGTATTAATGGAGGTTTTTGCTCAAAGCCTGGTTATTGAAAATCATTGATTTGAATGGGCAAACGGAGTCCGATTTTGATAAACTTTATATGTATGGACTCGTGGCGAGATAAGGAATCTGAAAATATGACTTTTGTATTGTTTTGATAAGCGGGCCCGAGGGTCGGATTTTGTCAACTTCGTAGTTTTTGGTGTAATTCGAGTTATTTCGATTGGGTTATGTTCATTTAGCCTATTTTTGATGTATTCTTATTGATTTTGATCAGATTTAGCATCCGAAGAGGTTGATTTGCGAGACAAGTGCAAGGCGGGCTAGGACCTTTGCCGATTCGAGGTGAGTGGTGGTAATAAATGATGTACTGATTGTTTGAAACCCCGTATTTGCAGTATACAGTGCTATGCTGAGATGAAACACGCGTCATGTGACGAGCGTGGTGGTATTGTGACTGGGGATTTGGACTTGGTCCTTGCCAATTGATAGTTTACTGTGTATAATGACTGAGATTGGGCTTATATATGTGTATTTGGGCTAGTAGCCATGTTTGGGGCCTTGTACCGATCTGTAGAATATTAGGGAAGCCTATAGAGCAAAGTGACCCCTATATACTAGGTTGAACATATACTCTCAGTCGTATTCATAGCTGTATAGCATGACATGAACCGGTACTAGATATGTACTCTAAGTGAGAATACCTAGGGTTGAATACCTTGTTCTAGCCGAGTGGGCCCGAGAGGCCGAGTCTATATTAACTGAGCGGGGTCGAGGACCTATTATGAGGTATTGATACATATACCGGATCGGGCTGCACGCCGCAGCAGCATATACATACTATATATATTGGATCGGGCTGCACGCCGCAGCACTATATATATGGATCGGGCTGCACGCCACAACACTATATATATTGGATCAGGCTGCACGACGTAGCACTATATATATTGGATCGTGCTGCACGCCGCAGTGCTATATATATATTGGATCGGGCTGCACACCGCAACGTTATATATATATATATATACATATATATCGGATTGGGCTGCACGCTGCAATAGTATGAGTGAGGACTAGGTCAGTGTGGGATCATTATGAGACAGTTGTGGACTGGAATTGGACTTATCACTGTAAGGTTATTCTTCGAACTGTTTAGTGATTATGCAGGTGTTCTTACTTTCAGTTATTACTTATTATTGTTACTCACTGAGTTGAAAGATACTCACCCCACTCCCTCCACTTTATGTGTAGATATAGGTGTTCACGAGGGCAGTTGAGCTATCCGTAGCAGCTATTTTACGGTTATTTGAGGAGAAATCGAGGTAGCTTCCGGCGTCCGCAGGACCCGATCTCTCTCTCTCCTTCCTTTCATTTATGTCTATTACTATTCTATCCGGACTTGGATTGTATAGGATGTTTTCCTTCTGTAGAGGCTCAAACTTGTGACACCGGATTCGTTGGGCTGTATTTCATGTATTTTGTTTCCGCACTTGTTGTTTCTGTTATGAAAATAAGCTATTAACCTTAAGGAATCAATATTAATTAATAAATGAGGTGGGTATCTGGAAATCATGTTCGGGCTTGCCTAGCAAGGTGTTGGGCGCCATCACGACCGGAGTTTGGGTCGTGACAAAGAAGAATAAAATAACCCAAAGTCAATCGTACCTTTTAGTTTACGAAGAATTCTTCTAGTGACTTTCAAGTGAGCTGAGGTAGGAGCTTGCATGAAGCAACTTACTACTCCAGCTGCAAAAAGTATATCAGGCATGGTACAAGTCAAGTACCTCAAACTTCCCACAAGTCTTTTGAAAAATGTGGGATCTATTTTTTATCCTTCATCATATACTTGGATAATTTTGTCCCACTCTCCATCGGTGTGTTCACGGGATTACAATCGAGCATGTTGAACTTCTTCAATATTTCTTTTGTATAGCTTTATTGAGAAATAAAAATTCAATCCTCCATCAGCTTCACTTCTAGGCCCAGGTAGTATGACATGAGCCCTATGTGTATCATTTCAAACTCACGGGATATATCTTTCTTTAAAGCTTCAAACAAACTTAGGTTATTACACGTGAAAATAAGATCATCAACATAAAGACAAACAAGTAAGATAGCTTCGTTAGTATGAACTTTAAGGTAAAGAGCATATTCATGGAGTTATCTTGAAAATACTTGTCGATGTAACTATTCCATGCTCATGGGGCTTGCTTTAATCCATATAAATATTTCTTCAACTGCAACACTTTATCTTCATGGTTTTTTACTACGAAGCCCAATGGTTGTTCAACATAGACTTCTTCTTCAAGATAGCCATTCAAGAAGACTGACTTGACATTTAGTTGATGTATTTTCTATTTCATTTGCACCGCCAAAATGACCAGCAAACGAAGTCTCCATGGGCAACAAGTGCATATGCTTCTTCATAGTCAATGCCTTGCCTTTTCTTGTAACTTTTAGCACAAGTCATGCCTTGTATCTCTCTATATCTCAATCAACATTCTTCTTTGTCTTGTATACCCATTTCACTCCAATAACTCGATGACCCTTGGGAAGGTTGTTAACTCCTAAGTGTTATTTTTCTCTATTAACTCAATCTCCTCTTCCATTGCTTGTCTCCACTTTTGTTTGTAACAGTTTCATCAAAGTTTATTGGTTCACTATCAGCAAAGAGACAACATAAAAACTCAAAATTAGTAACTTCTTATGTGTCATCATAGAGCTCTTGAATACTCTTTTTCCTTTGCGCTTGTTCATTTAAACTTTCTTAAGAAGAGGGAGATCAACATTGGTTAGAGAAGGAGGTGGAGTTGTATCTTGAACAGGTTCCACGGTCTCTAGTTCTTCTTCATCACCAAAGTATGGAAGAAAATCATATGAAGTTTCTTTCTGGGCTTCCCAATCCCATGACAATTCTTCATCAAATTCAACATCGCGACTTATCACCGCCTTACCACTGCTTGGGTTGTATAAATTGTATCATTTTAAACTCGTATCATAGCCAACAAACACATGCTTTACACTTAGATCTCAAGCTTTGCTCTCCCTTGATGTGGCACATGAGCATATGCTACGCTCCCAAAGATCTCAAGTGCTTGACATTTGGCTTTTTCCACTCCATACTTCTTGAGGGGTTTGATCTCTAGCATTCCTTGTTGGAAACAACTACACAAGAAACAACTTCGTCCCAAAATTCCTTGGGCATACTTTTAGCTTTTAACATACATCTAGCCATATTAAAAATCGTTCGATTCTTTCTCTCTGAAACACCATTTGTTGGGGTGAATAAGGTACCGTTAGAGGGCGACGAATTCCATGAGATTGACAGAAGTCATTAAATTCATTTAGAGTGAATTCACCCCCTCTATAATATATTAGAGCTTTAATGTCATTGCCATTTTCTTTCTCCACAAGTACTTTGAAATTTTTAAAAGCAGCAAAAGCTTCAAATTTTTGGTTCAATAAATAAACCCAAGTCTTTCTACTAAAGTCATCAATGAAAAGAAAAAAGTATCTACTTTTACCAAAAGAAAGTGGATTGATTGGTCCACACATGTCAGTGTGAACAAGCTGGAGCGGCTTGGTTGATCTTGTCATGGCCTCCTTTGAAAAACTCCTCCTTAAATTTTTTCCACGAAGACAAGCTCCACAGAGATGATTTGGATGGTTGATTGATGGTATCCCATGTATCATGTTCTTTTCTCCCATTGATTTGAGCACTTAAAATTTAAGTGCTCAAATTGCATGTGCCAATACCATGATTCATCTTGCACATTATCCTTCAATACTTTGCATCTATTGTTTTAATATTCACGAAAATAATATATTCTTTGCCATATGCACTTTAGCAATTAGAATTCCACTTGATCAAGCCAAAGATGCATATTTTTCATGTGGAAGTCATATTCTTTTTCAAGAAGTTGGCCCAAACTCAAAATATTACTTTTAATTTTGGCACATAATAAACATCTTGAATTAGCTTATGACTAGCTATTATCTTTATAGGAGATCAGAATTGTACTTATCTCTTCAATTTGAATCTTTGAGGTATCTCCAAAGGATACATTACCTCTTACCGTTTTATTGATCTCCATGAACTTTTATTTGCATCCACACATATGATTGTTTGCTCCATTTTTCAAATATCATGAGCTGCAATCATCCATGTCTTCTTCCTTGAGTTCCAGCAATAACGTTAACTCATCTTCTTTTTTCTTATCGTCAACAAGGTTAGCTTTCTCTTCAACATTGCAACGATATTCCCAAGAGTAATGTCCAAATTTATGATAATTATAGCACTCAATTTTTGATTTGACATACCTTTGTTCATTATTTTCTTGATAATAGCCACGTCCTCTTCCTCTATGTCCACGACCACGACCTTTGAATGTTTGGTAGATTGTAGCTTCATTGTTGAAGTTGTTACCATTACTTCTTCCTCTTATCAAGAAGTTTCAAATGAACAGTTGTAAAGGACAAGGAGTATTCAAGAGATCTATGAGGACACCGAAGAAGTTACTAATTTTGATATTTTATGTTATCTTTTTGCTGATAGTGAACCAATGAACTTTGATGAAGCTATTAGAAAAAAAAGTATAGACAAGCCATGGAAGAGGAGATTTAGTTAATAGAGATGAAAAACACTTGGGAGTTAACAACTCTTCCCAAGGGTCATCGGGCATTGGAGTGAAATGGATATACAAAATAAAGAAGAATGCTGATGGAGATGTGAAGAAATACAAGGCACGACTTGTGGCTAAAGGCTACAAGCTAAGGCAATGCATTGACTATGAAGAAGTCTATGCACCTGTTGCCTGCATAGAGATGATTCGTTTGGTGATATCTTGGCGGCGCAAATGAAGTAGATCATCCACCAACTAGATGTTAAGTATGCCTTCTTGAATAAATATCTTGAAGAATATATGTTGAACAACTATTGGGCTTCGTGGTCAAACACCATAAAGATAAAGTGTTGCGGTTGAAGAAATCTTTATATGGATAAAAGAAAGCCTCACGAGCATAGAATAGTTGCATCGACAAATATTTTCAAGAAAATGGGCTTACTCATTGTCTCCATGAATATGCTATTTACCTTAAAGTTCACACTAATGGAAATAGCTTACTTGTTTGTCTTTATGTTGATGATCTTATTTTCACGAGCAGTAACCCAAGTTGGTTTGATGTTTTTGAGAAAGATATGTCCCGTGAGTTCATGATGACCGACGTAGGGCTGATGTCATATTACCTGGGCCTAGAAGTGAAGCAGATGGAGGATGGAATTTTTATCTCTTAAGAAAGCTATACAAAAGAGATATTAAAGAAGTTTAACATGCTCGATTGCAACCTCGTAAACACACTGATGAAGAGTGGACAAAATTATCCAAGTATGATGAAGGAGAAAAAGTGAATCCCACATTTTTCAAAAGTCTAGTGGAAAGTTTGAGGTACTTGATTTGTACCAGGCCAGATATGCTCTTTGCAGGTTGGAGTAGTAAGCCGCTTCATGGAAGCTCCTACCTCCACTCATTTGAAAGTAACTAGAAGAATTCTTCGTTACCTAAAAGGTACAATTGACTTTGGGTTATTTTATTCTTCTTTTAATAACTTCAACATTATGGGATATTGTGATATGCGGGAGATGTTGATGATAAAAAAGCATAATTGGTTTGTTTTTCTTGGGTAATTCTGTTATTTTTGGAGTTCAAAGAAATAATCAATTGTTAGTCTCTTGACTTGTGAAGCTGAATATATAGCAGCAACATCATGTGCATGTCATGCTATTTGGCTTAGAAGATTATTGAAGGAGCTCAATTTGCCATAAATTGAAGTTACGGAGATTTGTATTGATAACAAATCCACACAGGCACTTATAAACAATCCAGTGTATCATGATCGAAGCAAACATATAGATACAAGGTATCATTTTATTAGAGAAAGCATTGCCAAGAAGGAAGTTGAGCTCAAATATGTGAAGTATCATATTTGAGATAAAGACTTACAATAAAGAAGAAAAATTAAAATTAAGGGGGAGATTTGTGTGGTCCATCCCTCAAATAATAAGCAAAGAAAAAAGAAAAAGAAAAATAGTGATTGGTTGAAAGAAAAGTAAATGGTGGGCTCTATATAACAATTTGCAAAACCAATTTGGAATTGGTTTTAGGCGTTGCCAATCTTACAACTTGCAACAAATGCCCATCTTACAACTTGCAACAAACCAAACAATCTGATTGGTTACTTGGGTGTCCATTTACTACTATAAATAGTAGCTACATTTCACATTGTAAACACACCAAATCAAGAGAAGCAACTGAGAGCTAGAGAGAGTAATCCACAGATAGTGTGTATGATATCAATAGTGAGTGAGAGTAATATTATAGTGAGGTATTTAAAATAAAGAGTGTTATATTTTTTGAAGTTGTAGTAGTCTCTTAGAAATACTAAGCTGTAATATTATAGTGGTAATATTGCTCCGCTAGGGTATTGTATTTTATTCCGTTAAAATATTTGGTATCGTTATTACTCTCTTGTGTTATTATTAGAACGGGAAATTATTTTTTTATTCCCGACACCCTAAAGCAAGCAGGAGAGCGTTGTGATCTTTGCTTGCCAACATGAAGGCAGTTAGGTATTTTCATCTGCCTTTTGTGCTATGAGAAATTTTCCTGCGCATTTGCGTACGAAGTTGACCCGTTCCTCATCTACTCCCCAATCAAGAGAGTGAAGCTCTACCATATGCGTACGAAGTTGACCCGTTCCCCTTCCCATACCGGGCTCATGTTTATAAACTTCATTACAAATTTTACATTTTACATAATCTTTTTATTCTTCTAGTTTGTCAAAAAAATTCCAACACTTTCTTCTTAATCTTCAATTCTTCTTAATAGGGAGGGGAGGTTTACTTGTTCCACCCCTAATATTTTGAGTTTGACTAGCATTACCAGGTGTAGCTGGTGGTATTTTAAAATTATCAGGTGATTAAATATTACCTAAATCATCATATATACCATAATTTTCTTAATTCGCTCATAATCTATATTTTAAATTTTAAAGTAAACTTTCAGAAATATGTATAGAATAACCAACATCACCACTTGATCTTTTGGAAGTTTTCTTACTACCACCTTTACCAGCGCACGTTCTTTTGGCTGCTCTAATTAAATTCATTATGTAAATTAAATTAATAATTCTAAATAATAAAATAAGTGTACATCAAATAAGAGAAAGAGATGGAACGAGTGTATCGGAATTTCGGATGCCGCACTAATTTTGACATTAAAAATCAAACTTCAATTAATAGACCGATACTTCATAGTTGGAAGTACTTGATACCACACATCACTTGAATACTTGATATTTGATAATAATAATTTTGTAATGGCTAAACTAAATATTTGATGAAACTTAAAATAATTAGTAATTGTGAATTTAAGAATAATAATCAATAATATCAAGAGAGAATTAGAGTAGTAAGAGAGTGAATTGTGAAGTTTTTGAGGAATAATGAAGAAGAAGGGGGACTATTTATAGTTTTTAAAAGGTTAAAATTATAATTTATCAAATATTATGGGTGTGGGGTTACTTTGTTAAGGGGGTAGGACGAAATGACCATTTCTTCAAAAAATGGTCGTTGGCCAATAGTCATTTTTGAATTTGACCGTTGGTAACGGTCCAGAAAATAAAAAATAATATAAAAGTATACCATCTGAATAAGGGTTGGAGCCCGTTAAAAATGTTAACGGGTTATCGGGCTTAGCGGGTTCCAGTGCACCGGTATCCAAAATGTGTTCGTCTAAAACAAGTTCACCGCTCAGCTCGCCCCAATACGCTACAATAAAGGGCTGACCCGGGTTGGACCAGGTTGTAAACGGGCTAGCCCGGCCCGATTAACAAGTGTAAGAAAAATTAAATATGGTAAGAAAATTAGGACAAATACCTAACAATTCTCCCATCTTTGCCTGAATTTTCTGACAAAATAAATTTGATCCACCTTCTTTACATAGTCTTCAATAAGTAGCATCTCCAAATCTCCACCATAAAGTTTGTCTCAACGTGAGTAGCACTACGGTGAAATTTCTCAGACAAAAGTCATGATTACTGTCAAATATGTTGCGGCGAGAACTAAACCCGCCAAGATGAATTTATTTTGAACCTCGCTCTAATACCACTTGTTAGGACTGAAAAAATCAGGTGTTATGCAGAAATTAGCAAAGCTAACCTTGAACAATGATAAATCAAACAATAAAAGAGAAATATACCAAAAGAGATACAAACAATTAACGTGATTCGATCAATTGACCTACATCCACGGCAGAGATGAACAAACTACTATATAAAAAGAATGTACAAAATATCGAGAGACAAACACAAGTGACACGCTAATACTTGTCCTGTAAAATTCTCCAACTAAACATGACTCAAACTCCATATGGCTATATTGTGGATGCTACTGAATGAGAAGGAAAGATCCTCAATTTATAGAAGTTCAAACCATTTCTTACAAGAAAAAGACTACAAATATGACAGAGTAGCCTGATAGATACTTGTACTTATTCTCGTTTGTCAATCCGGTCCCTTTACTTCTCGAAGTTTCAACTGTACATTTGAACTAGATCAAAACGTGAATTTTAAATACCTCTGACCGTTAACCGAGCACATGTGGCATCAAAACGATTGAGCTAAACAAAATCAATGTAATTCACGCGGACAAGGAGTGTGAATACATTTTAACGATAAATCATTAAAATAATAAAAAGAAAGAGAATTATAAAAATAAGAAGGAAAAATAAATAAAAAATATAAAGATAAAATAATTATATGAAAAAAAAATAATAAAAAAAAGCAAAAGAAACGTCTCTTTTTGTTCTTCCCGCACCCCATCCCCATTTCGTTTCTTTTTCTCTCTGTTTCTTGTTCTTCTTCCCCCACTCCACCCCCATTTCGTTTTTTTGTTCCTGTTCGTTTCATCTCCCCCCCCCCCTCCCCCCTCCCCCCCACGCACACCCAAGAAAAATTCAAGCCATTCCATGAAAATCCCTTACTGAAACTCTAAAAGTGGTCGTTTCTGTTATTGGTCTCCAAATCTCATCGCTATTACAAATCTCCATCAACAAATTAATTGGCTTCTCATATGAAGTTCTAAAGGAAGGAATATTTGTTCGACTCGTGGTAATTATGGAGGAGTCATTGGTCTCCACAGCTCCGCAAGTATTGAGGTTCCGAAAAATCTCCAAATTTCTCTTGCTCTCATTAAATGTTGGTTTGATGAACTTGTTAATTTTTCAGTAATTTTGGCACTACTCTTTTGTTCATTTTGATTGCGAGGGAGGAGAAAGGTGGTGGAGTAAAGAAGGAAAATTAAAATTATCAAAATAATGTGAAAATAATAATTAATAATGATGTGTTACAAAATAATGTGAAAATAATAATTAACAATAATGTGACAAGGCATCTACACGTTATTTTCTAACGTAGCAGCCAACGTGGAGGAGAGTGTGTTACACACACTGACAGCCTCCCATCACAAGTGTTTATTATACACGGTTTGAAGGAGTGTAAGAGTTTGATTGGTAAATTATTGAGTATGGGAACCGGCATAACAAAGTGGCACAAGTATAGGTGCCATTTAGGCCTTTTTGCCTAAATATATTGTCCTTTCTTTCAAAAAATAGAAAAATTAAATATGAGAAAAGAATTAGGAGAAACACCTAACATAAACACCATCTGGTACGTGTTGGCACATGATAGAAAATGCAAACTTTCCTCCTTCATCGTTTGTGCAAGAGTTTCAAAAAAAGTTTAAATAGTCATGATCTACTCCATCGCTTGCCTTAAGATTTTGGAGTGAATAGGCAAATGTCTCATATGGTATAAGAGCCAAATTCAAAAAGACTTGCACTCATAAGTAAAAACTTAAAACGAAAATTACTTTGTGCGTCCTTGCCTGAAAATAAAAATTCAAATTTCTCCCTTTCACTCAATACTTGGGCTTCGTCAAAGTATCACGAAATACGGAAAACGACATTATATAGCCACTCTAAAAATAATAGCAAAAAAAAAAAAGGAATATTTTTTGTATATAAATACATTATGTATGTTATATAAAAAAAATTATATAAATTCTATACACTTTTTCGGCTACCAAATGAAATTAGTTTTTGGCGCGGACTGAAAATGAAAAAAAAAAACCCACGAAATATTGTATCAAGCCAAGCTCTAATTAGAGGGTGAAGTACACAAATGGCCCTCAAAGGATGTTCTTGAATTCTTGTCTCCATTTGCCTCGTGGGCAGAAATTCAAGGTTAACAAGTGTTGTCCCTCACTCATCCTACGGAAAACACTTTTAACTTTTGACCTTGAGTACTGCATTAGTAGACTTATCTTGCTTTCAACTCTGAAATTGATAGTCCATTTATCGAATATCTTTCTGCTTCTTCAGACCTATGTGCTTGTTGATCCCCCCTTTCTATGAAAAATCCGGGTCGCTCTGGTGGTGGTGGTGGTTTCCTCGACTCGTTAGTAAGCATGGAAACCACACTGGACATTGAAGGCCTATCTTTTGCATAGTCTTGCACACACAAGAGTCCCACATGAATGCATCTCATTACTTCGTCACGCAAGCATGACTCAATTAGGGTTGCATCTATTAGCTCCAAAGCTCTCTCTTCTCTCCATAATTCCCATGCCTGAAACATAGAAATGCATGGTATTATGTTTCTCTGTTTCATGAGATAAGTTCATAGATAAGTCTAGAGACATACCAGTCCTATGAGGTTTAGTGGGTGCTCAGAATCATAGCAGCTGTTGTTTTTCTTCCCACTAACAATTTCTAAGAGTAAAACTCCAAAGCTGAATACATCTGTCTTTGTTGAAACAATGCCTCTTAAGGCATACTCTGGAGACATATAGCCACTGAAGTTGCGTTTGAAAGCGTATTTAAACTTTTGAGTAAATATAAACTTGTAAATGACTATAAGATCAATTTGGTTGAAACTATGGTTTTTCACTTACCGTGTTCCAACAATTCTTTTCGTATTTGCTTCAGATTCTTGTTGTCCAAAAATCCTCGCCATGCCAAAGTCCGATATCTTTGGATTCATGTTACTGTCAAGTAATATGTTGCTCGCTTTTAAATCTCTATGAACAACTGTCAACCTTGAATATTTATGCAGATAGAGTAGACCTTGAGCAACCCCTTCAATGATTCTGAATCGAGTGCCCCAATTTATTTGCTCCTTTTTGTTAGTATCTGTTCATATCATTATAGATGATAAAAAAGAAGCAGTTGCAAGTATATATTCTAATTGTTGAAGGAGAAAAGTATGATATTTACCAAAAAGGAAGAAGTCTAGGCTTTTGTTATGCATGTATTCATATACTAAAACTCTTTCTTCGCCTTGAGTACAGTAGCCTAAAAGCCTAACAAGGTTAGTGTGTTGAAGTTTTGCAATCAATAGAATTTCATTCTTGAACTCCAGCACACCCTGTCCAGAACTTGTTGAAAGCCTTTTTATAGCTACTTCTTGACCATCAGGCAACTTTCCCTGAATATAACGACTGGTTTCAGTTTATTTGTAACAAGAATCATATTCATTCAATGTTTTACCTTGTAAACTGGTCCAAAGCCACCCTCACCAAGCTTATTTCCTAGTGAAAAATTGTTCGTGGCAATTGCCAGGCTCTCGAAGCTGTAGAATTGCACTTCTTCACTCATCTTCTTGTCCATCTTTCTCCTTTTCACTCTATTTGTTGTTTGATTAAGCAATAGCAAAGCTGTTGCTTTTGCTTTCCCTGATAGTGAAAGAGAAGGTTGTGAGATTAATGTTTATTGTTGTGTTAAGTTTTACAGCTATATTCTTCAAGTGCTTACCATTCCTGTGCAGAAGGTAGCATAGGGAGCTAAGTCCTACGAATATTGTCAAACCAATTGCAACTATAAGCCATATCCACCATTTTAATGCTGCCTCAACAAAATGAGCCAAAATTCAGAAAAGTTATATAAAGCATATTTTTGGGGACACACTTAAATTTTGAAACTGTGAGATGCATTTTACATTCACAGGTTTAAACAGATGGTCTAAAGGACCTTTCTCTTGATATACTCGATACAAGGACTAGATTTACTAAAAGACTAATACACGCCTAAAATTATGATAAGCTGTTAAATGGACCATATCGACGAACAATCAGTAAAAAGTTTTCACCTTCAATCATAAACAATACTTCTCTAGATAATTTTATCGAGTAAATAGGATTCATACAATGGTGATTAACCCCTCTTTTCTCATACCTCATAAAGAGAAAAAGAAAACATAAAAGTAGTGGAATCTACTACCTCCTCTTCAGGACCTTAGTTCAGATTAAAAACTAAAAAGACGACTAGCTATGAGACCTCTATAGAGCAATCTCAAAGGAAAAATTAACAGAAGCTAGTAAAAATGCAGTTTAAAAAGTGAGATTAATCTACCAAATTCAGGAGCTACAATTCAGTTAACAAAATGCAAAAACAAGATTTGTATACTATACGTACAAGTTCTTTGAGACGAATCAGATGATCTTGGCGTTAAATTGGGAGATGGTGCTGGCGTTAAAGCCGGAGGAATTGAGCTTCTGCTTGGTACATTTGTAGCGGTCCCATTTCTTGTTGGATCCGAATCTAGGAAAACATATTGCACAATTTCTATTTAGAGCAAAAAGTACTGGCGCTAATAACTTGCTAGACATACAAGTAGTGGCGTTCATGATTCGGTTTGGGTCAATTTTAGTATCAACACATGCTAATCATAGTCTTTTGGCTTTAACACATGCTAATCATAGTCTTTTGGCTTTAATTATTTATAAATTTCTCACAAACAATTATCACATACCTTCCTGAATGGAGGCACTATATCCACTCTGCTCATCCCAAAATCTTGACCACAACATAACACCACCATACTTGCTCGACTTCTTGATCACCGGAAGAATTTCGCGGGTCAACACATCCGCCGGAATAAACCCACTTCCGGCAGCTTCTGATGCCGCCGGAAGACCCAAAAATATCCTTGTAGCATTCACCGACGACGTCCACCGGATCCAAGAATTTTCAATATTATCAGTATTATTAGGAGTATACTCACACGGGGGATTATTGTAAAATTGAACCCAGACATTGTCAAAAAGACCTGTATTTAAAGCAGGACCAAGCAAACTATCGGGAAATGGACATTGTGGAGCTGCTGTTAAGTACACTTTTTTTCCAATCCTAGCATAATCTTTCAAGTATTTAGCTAGATCGTCATAGTAAAGTCCAAGCTCAATTGCAAAATCAATTCCGTCTAGAACAGCACTACCTAAAGGCCTAAAAGAGGAATTTCCACCCAAAAATGTGTTCCATAAATAACGTGCAAATATTTTGGCGTCTTCTCTTGAAGCTAAAGAGTAATTTCCAGCTCCACCACCAATAGATAACATTACTTTGACGCCTAGATTCTGGCAAAGCTTGATTTCTGGACCGACGGCGGCACATCCGTTACCGGCGGGGTCGCAGTGACCGGCGAGATTGATTTTTGGAGTTTGACCATTTCCGAATTTGTTAAGGAAGGCTAAGTTGACATAGGAATATCTGCCGGAGGCACAGGTTTCGTTTAAGGTTGATTCCTTTCCGTTTTGGCCCCAGTAAATGGCTATGCCACTAGCAATTGGGATTTGGAAAAGATCTAGGAGTAAGACAGATAAAAGAAATTGATGTTTGGTCATTTTGGATAGAGTATATGGTACTTCAATGGTGAAACAGTGATTTCAGAGTGGGAACAATAATTTGAGCATGCTATTGGAGAGACAAGTGAAGAGGAAATGAGAAATTTCTGCAACTGTACATATCCTTACTGATTAGTCTAATAAACTGACTTTTATAATCTCTTAACTAACCAGTTGTAAATAGACCATATTACCTTCGACTATTTATTCTAAAAGCGTGTTTAACAAAGCTGTATTTTTTTTTTCAAAATATTTTTTCCCGGGGTGTTTGGCCAAGCTTTTTTGAGTAAATTTTTTTTTTGGAAGAAGCAGAAAAAAGTAGTTTCTTCCAAATAGCAGCAGCAGAACCAGTTTGGACTTTTCTTCTTACCAAAAATACCCTTAACAAAATATAGTATATACCAAAATAACCGTTAAACCTAATACTTAAGATATTAATGTATAAATATTTTTTTTTATTTTAGGATAGCTTTCTAATATATATTGACTTTAACGGTGAATATTTTTATATTTGTTGAATGATTTTTAATATATTTAACTTATATTAAAAGAATTTAGTACTTTTTAATTTTATTTTTATATTTACTTAAATAAAATAAAAAGATTTAATTATTGCATGTAATAACATAATTTTGAGATTATTTATTTACTTATAATATTCACTATAAAGTAAATTTATTCATGTCCTTATTCGTAATTTGATACTTAAAAGTACTTGCTGAAAAGTTTGGTCAAACACAAATTATTGTTCAAAAGTGTTTTTTAGAGTAATTAGCCAAACACAAATTATTTCTCTACAAAAATACTTTTTCAAAAGTACTATAAGGTGATTTCTCCCAAATAGGCTATAAGTCACTCCTTACTTTTCAACACTCCCTTGAGTTAAGTTGTGTAAAAACATCAAACACACTTGGAACTCAAATATTTATGCTGAACTTTGCTAAGTACTTTAGTCTATAAGACTGCATGTTGATCGCATATTCTTATTTACTTTGTTCTGACTAAGAAAGAGAGTATTGACATAACTAGTAAAATTATTACCATATGATGAGGAGGTTACGCCTTCGAGCTATGAAAATAACCTTTTGCAGGAATATAGGAAAAGATTGCATATAACAGACCATCATAGTGAGACCCTTTCCCGAATTCCACGTATTGTGAATACTTAGTACACCAGCAACTTTTACTATATTTAGACTAATCCCTGCAAAATCATCTCCATTATATTAGTCTATATCAATATGCTTGATCCTTTCTTAAAATACTAGATTAACGACTATCACATAGGTTAAGAGATGTTGAGAGGCGAAGAAAGCCAAATGAGCGAATTTATATAGGCAAAAAGCAAACGAATGACGGTGTTAGTAATTTATATCCGCAAAATAATTTTAGAGAATAAAAATAACGTAAAAAATAGAAATGTAGAAGGAACAGAAATTAATTCGAGCCCAATAAATTTACAGTATTTCCTTAAGGAACTTAATCCCTTCCTAGTATCCGCAGTTATGGATTATTTCCTCTTATGATAGAAGAGATTACACACTAGCGTAGCAGTACTTCAAACACAATATTATAGCGAACACAAATGATTAGGGGCAGACTCACATGGTGTCAAGGGTCAGTTGAACCCTATTCGTTGAAAAATTATATTGTATATATTGATAAATTATACTTAAACAGATGACAGTTGTAAAAATTAGAAAATTGAACCCACTTTCAACAAACAAAAACTTCGTCGAAGT
Organism: Nicotiana noctiflora; assembly: GCA_032618575.1. NCBI lineage: Eukaryota > Viridiplantae > Streptophyta > Magnoliopsida > Solanales > Solanaceae > Nicotiana > Nicotiana noctiflora. The sequence goes on from JASVEL010006921.1 coordinate 93,242, forward strand.
GGTCAAAAGGGTTCAATCTGTCTCCGGGGTGCCAAGTTCGAGTCCATTTTGTCCATTTTCTAATTGTTTTTTTAATCTGTATTGTGGTAAGATAAGTGTGTTTCAAATTAACCAGAGTCCCTGTAATATTACTCTCATATCCACTCATTTGTTATTTTACTATGTTACTTTATCTTCCTTTTTGCCAGAATACAGCTTATTCTAGAGATAATACATAAAATACCCATCAAACTTGTCCGAAAAAACCATTCACACACCTAAAATTTACGGGCGACCTTTTACCCCACTATTCTAAACTTAAGTGAATTTAATACCCCCTTCAAAAAACCGAACCAAGTCTTATGATGGCTGTGTGTTACACGCACCAGTTCCCTATTTTCAATTTTTCCATTTTTTTTTAATTTTAATTTTTAAAAAACGAAAATTTTATGTTAAAAAACAAAAAAAAAGTTTTTACAAATTTGTGTTCCCAGTTTTTACAAAACATTTTTTTTAAACTAAAAAAAATAAAAATATATACTTTTAAAAAAAAGAAAGTATTTTGTTGACAATAATCTTTTCAGTTTTTAAAAATAAAAATATTTTGTAAAAAATAAAATTTATTTTTTCTGTTTTCAAAAAGAAATTCAGTTTATAGAAAAAAAAATCAGTTTTTACAAAAATAAAATATTAAAAACAGAAAAAAATAACATTTTTCAAAAACGAAAATACTTTGCTTTAATTTTTTTCTTCAGTTTTTCAAAAACAAAAATATTTTGTTAAAAAAACTAATTTTTTAACAAATTGTAAAAACTTGTTTTTTGTAAAATTTGAAAAAATAGTAAAAACGAAAAAAAATTGTTTTAACAAAATATTTTTCGTTTTTAAAATAATGAATAAAATGTTTCCAACAAAATATTTATGTTTTTGAAATTTATTTTTTCATCAGTGTTTCAATTCTTTTTAAAGATTTGTTTTGTGTAAAAACTACAAAAATAAATTTTTGTAAAACTAGAAAAAAAATTATTTTTTAACATAATATTTTCATGTTAAAGAAGAAAAAATGAAAAATAAAAGAGAAAAAAATAATATTAAGTTAATTAGTTATAATATCCTATTAAAAAGTGACACATGGACCTGTAAATTAATTTTAATTTTTTTTTTTTTTGCTTTCACGCGCAGCTACTACGTTAACTACACGTTTTGCGCAGAGGGGGTATTAAATTCACTTAAGTTTAGAAGAGTGGTGTAAAAGGTCGCCCGTAAAGTTTAGGTGTGTAAATGATTTTTTCGGACAAGTTTGATGGGTACTTTATGTATTATCTCTCTATTGTATAGTAATCCACTAAAAAAATCAAATCTACCTACAGAGTGAAATTTGTTCGTTATTTCTTAGAATTTGATAAAATGCAAGTACATTTGTTGAAATTATTTATAATTAGTTAGTTTTATTTAGTTTAGTAACGTTTATTTGTTTTATACACTTAATTTTCTAGTTTGGTATATAGCTCCAAAAAATTGTTACTTGAATTAGTTTAGTATTTATAGATTTATTCTCTCCGCTCTTTCAGATAACAACTTCTTATCAGTAACAAAGAAAACTCTAGATTTATTTAAATATTTTAGAGTTAATAAATTTTTGTTAAATCGAATTTTTGACGTAAAATTTGTAAATTATTAAATAAATTTCTACATAGATAATTTTTTTGTACCTTTTTAAAAATATTTTTAATTATGTTAAAACTATAGAGTGCCAACTTTAAAATAAATCATTTTGAGATTATGTTAATTAAGAATAATAAATAAATAAATAAATAAAATGATCAAATCTTGGTCGTCATCCCCGACACTATTTATACTATTACTTGCGCTCGTCTTTGACTAAACCCGTTTATGCAAAAATTTAGATCCGCCACTGCAAAAGATCGGTAGCAAATCACACTTATTGTTGCTTTCTTTAAATTAAAATAATGTAGAAGAAAGAAGGAGAATTCAAAGTTTCGTAAGGAAAAGCTGAGGGAATGTCCTGCAATTTATAGCCAACAGATTGGGTTCAAACAAAGGGGTGCAACCCTTTAAATGACTATTTACGTAAAATAAAATTTGAGGGAAACTTTAAATTACCGTTACATTGATTTGGATTAAATATTAATATTCAACAAATAAATTTGCAAAAAATTAATCAATCAGATCAGATCATTTGACGAAATCCAAACCTAAATTTTAATCATACGATGGCGCGAGGCTTGCCTTATTCTAATCTCTTAAAGAGCTGAGAAGAAGAGCAATTATATATATACCCATTAAAATATTTTTCCTCCTCCAATATAGGATATTGTCCCTTTGTCAAATAGGGAAATTCAAATATTTTATTTTCCCTCCACTTCCTATTCAATCTATTTTAAGCTATAATATACTTAAACACAACGATTCCTCACATGGAATGGATATATCACAGAAAATGCATGAAAAACAATGGGATTTACAAACAAGGATTAATCGCATCTGGATAAGTATGTTTCCCTTTGAACTTTTCGTAGTGAACTTATGTCGGATATACTCGGCTAATCAGTAGATTTAATATCTTTGAACCGTCGAATAATAATGTATACCAAACAACCATAATTCACACAATCAACCTTTAACATCTTTGGTTCTAATTATTGTGTTCGTTTCAACCATGAACATCATCTGGTTTCATAAGTGCGTAGAGAACTATCTTGCAAAATTTTCTGTCACGGCCCATTTTCAAAAATAGATCGTGATGACGCCCAACACTATTGTTAGTCAAGCCAACGCGGAAAAGGTAATTAAGTTCTCATTTTTACTTTTACCAAAATAAGTACAACAATTCATAAGTTCAAGTCAAATCAGAGATGAACAATAATGTGCCAAAATAGTTATATAACCCCAAAATAATAATCTACTAACGTGTGTGCCAAGACTTGGTGTCACAAGTAATAGGCAACCAGTAGAACGTACAAAAGAAATAAACTATCCTACTGTCCGAGATAGAATAGACATTAAAAGTAAAGAAAGATTCCATCAACCTGCTGGACCGCACAAGAAGGGAGCAGCTAACCATGGAAGTCTCAAGCTATGAATCAGGGGCGCGCACCGAACTGATAGCAAAATATAACTGCCTCAGATCCTGTACAGTTAAGTACAAAGGTGTAGTATGAATACATAAATAATATATACCCAGTAAATATCCCGTCTAATCTCGAAAAAGGAGACACGAGAGGTCGACTTGATACCACTAGGGTCAAATAATATAATAAGATTTTATGCTAAACATGGGAGTCACAGATAACCAACAGTTTGTAGCAAGGGATAGTAAGTCATGTTCTGAATAATTTGACAGTCAACCAATCACATTTCAAATATTTAGCAGCACAAATCATAGATAAGGCTTCACGTAGATATCATGCATACATTATGCCAAGGTCGATGACCCGATCCAACAGAAAATAAGCTGTGCACTGCCAGAAGGTCGAATGACGCGATATAGATGCATCTACTTCTACCAAGGTGATTGGGCCGATCCACAAATATCAACTAAAATTAAGAAAATATATGAATGCACATTTATTTCTAAGTAAATTCATACAAGAGTCTAACAAGTGTATACCCAGATGTAGGTCTCTGGGTGAAGAGGAAGAGGAGGGGTTCTCGGGGCCGACCACGGATTAGATGGGGAACTTTGACTAAGGAGAAAGCCCAGGAGCTAGAGAGGAAGCTAGTTGATGGGGGAGCTTGGAGTAGCTCTGGGGAAGCGGACGCAATGTGGTCAGTGACGGCGAACTTGGTTAGGGAGGCTGCGCGAGATGTGCTTGGGGTAGCCAAGGGCTATTCAGGCAGGCACCAAGGTGACTGGTGGTGGAATGAGGTAGTCCAAGGAAAAGTGGAGGCGAAGAAGGCGGCGTTTGCTAAGTTGTCAGGGAGCTCAAGCGAAGAAGAAAGGAGAGCGAACAAGGAGAACTACAAGGTGGCGAGGAAGGAAGCGAAACTGGCGGTCACGGAAGCTAAAAATGCAGCGTTTGGGCGCATGTACGAGGAATTGGGGGAGAAAGGCGGGGACAGAAAGTTATTCCGATTGGCTAAGGTGAGGGAGAGGAAGGCGCGGGATCTAGACCAAGTTAGGTGCATCAAGGACGAGGATGGTAGGGTTCTGACGGGGGAGTCGCAAGTCAAGCGGAGATGGGAGGAATACTTTCGAGACCTGCTTAACGAAGAGGGGGATCGAGTCTTAGAGCTAGGGGAGCTGGGGCATTCAGAGTGTCCTAGAGACCTCGGGCACTGCAGGCGCATTAAGGAGGAGGAGGTCTTGAGGGCGTTGCGTAGGATGAGTAGGGGTCGAGCGACTGGGCCAGACGAAATTCGGGTGGAGTTTTGGATATGCATGGGTAGGTCAGGAGTGGAGTGGCTCTCCAGGTTGTTCAATGCGATCTATAGGACTAAAAGGATGCCGGAAGAGTGGGGGTGGAGTACGGTGGTGCCTTTGTACAAAAACAAAGGGGATATCCAGTGTTGCAACAACTATAGGGGTATCAAATTAATAAGTCACACCGTGAAGGTCTGGGAGCGGGTGATCGAGGCGAGGGTGAGGGAGATGACATCTATATCGGTGAACCAGTTTGGTTTCATGCCGGGTCGCTCTACTACAGAAGCTATCCACCTTGTGAGGAGGGTGGTGGAACTGTTCAGGGATAAGAGGAAGGACCCGCATATGGTGTTTATCGACTTGGAGAAGGCGTACGATAAGGTCCCTAGAGAGGTTCTGTGGAGATGCTTGGAGGCGAAGAGCGTGCCAGAAGCCTACATCAGAGTGATCAAAGACATGTATGATGGAGCCAAGACTAGGGTTAGGACGGTGGGTGGCGACTCGGACCATTTTCCGGTGGTTATGGGGCTACATCAAGGATCTGCGCTAAGCCCTCTCTTATTTGCCTTGGTAATGGATGCTCTAACTCGCCATATTCAAGGGGATGTGCCATGGTGTATGCTCTTTGCTGACGACATAGTCTTGATAGACGAGACGAGGGCCGGTGTTAATGCGAGGTTGGAGGTCTTATCACTACATAAAATTATTTCCTTCAGCAACCATATGAGGTATGAGTAATACAAATTGACCTAAGCTGTATGCTTTTCATTTGAATGTAAGCTTTGACACTTCTACTATGGCCTATAGAGAATTTTCAGACTCTTGATTGGTCATGACAAAAATATGCAAATATTTCTGTTGAGATATGGAGTTCCATATTAATGGTTTTGTAAGCTTCTCGGGAGTCTTGTGTGACAAGAAAGTTCCACAGAAACTCAAGGGGAAGTTTTATAGAGCGGTGGTTAGACCTGCCATGTTGTATGGGGTGGAGTGTTGGCCCGTGAAGAACTCTCATGTCCAGAGAATGAGAGTTGCGGAGATGAGGATGCTCAGGTGGATGTGCGGGCTCACCAGATTAGATAAGATTAAGAATGAAGTTATTCGGGAGAAGGTGGGGGTGGCCCCGGTGGATGAGAAGATGCGAGAAGCGAGACTCAGGTGGTTTGGGCATGTGCGGAGGAGAAGCCCTGATGCACCGGTGAGGAGTTGCGAGCGACTGGCGGTGGTTGGCGCGAGTCGAGGCAGAGGGAGGCCTAAGAGGTATTGGGGTGAGGTGATTAGGAAGGATATGGCTAGAATGGGGATTTCCGAGGACATGACCCTTGATAGGAAAGTTTGGAGGTCTAGTATTAGGGTTGTAGGGTAGGGCCTTCTAGAATTCTTAGTACTTCGGTTAGGGGCTGAGTGGGGTTTGGTAGCGATCTCTATAGTTAATTAATGTATTGTGTTGTGCCTCTTATGGTAGTAACCGATTGGTATTATTGCATGTCATTCTACTTTTGGTTTTATGTTTAGATAATTATTTATTTGATTTATCCCGGATTTACTAACATTGTTTTGTTTTGTTTTGTTTGTTGATTTTCTCTCTCTTTTTTCTGAGCCGAGGGTCGGCCGGAAACAGCCTCTCTACCCTTTCGGGTAGGGGTAAGGCCTGTGTACGTATTACCCTCCCCAGACCCCACTTTGTGGGAACATACTGGGTAGCTGTTGTTGTTGTTGTTGTTCTTTCCAAGTTAGCATATCCTAAGCGACTGCATTAGCAAGAAAATATAAAGACATTCACCAATAAAGCATGATACGAGTCCTAGACTACCTGAATAATTAACATAATAGTAGCTACGTACGAACTCTCATCACCTAGCGCGTACGTAGCCCCCATATTTAGTAGCAAATTACTCCATTATTATACCTCTGGGGATAATTCCCTCTTACAAGATTAGAAAGAAGACTCACCTCACTCCAAGTGCACTTCCAATACCAAGTTAGAGCCGAAACACTCAATTCGGAGCCGAACGATCCCAAAATAGTTAAACAAGGTAGGAACTAGTCAATATAAGCTCACAAAATAGAATTCTAACTATTTAAGCAATTTTCCAATCATTAACACAAGTTTCCTAAAAACTGACCCCGGGCCTACATGGTCGGATTCCAATATTCTTTTGAAGGAAGTTGTTCTCTATGACCTATGGATCAATAATATATGATTTCTAATCCATTTCATAAAATATTTCATAGTTAAATCAAATTTTTGTCAAAACTCTAGGTTTTGCTCTAACCCCTTAATTTTACCTAAATTCTTGTGTTTAATCTACCTAAGACACAAGTATTAAGCTAACAATAGGTGGGATAAACTTCCTCAAGATGCTAGGTGGAAGTCTTCTCTCAAAAGCTCCCAAAATCGCCAATGGAAGAGTGAAAAGTGGCAAAAATAGCTTGGAACCCGTATTAAATAAAGCTCATTGCTTCAGCAATTTCCACATCTGCGATCCCACTTCTGCGGGAAATCGTTCGCACCTGCGGAACCAGCCAAATAGGTCGGGACCGCTTCTACAGTCCTGGAGTTGCCTCTGCGGCTTGGGTGCCACTCTTGCGGCTTGGGTGCCACTCTTGCGGCTTGGGAGCCACTTCTACGGTTTTGGCATGGCTTACCCTAGGCCACATCTGCGGTAGATGGACCGCATTTGCGGTCTCAGACCTGCGGCCCACCAACCGCAGGTGCGGTTATGACAGAAGCAGATGCTTCAGCATTTCTCAAAAATTCCAACTTCACTTGAGCCTTGTCCGATTGACGCTCGGGGCTCTCGATCCTCTCCCGAGCATACCGACAAGTCTGAGATCATGAAACAAACCTACTCGAACCTTTGGAACGCTCGAAAAATTGTTAAATATAAGAATCACCCCTAAAACCAATTGAATTCAACTTATGAACTTCAAGTTCTTAATATTTCCTCTAACGGGCTAAAATGCCCTCAAACTACTCGGATTGATACCAAATTTTCCGATCACGTCTTAAATGTCATATTGAACTTGTACTGGGCTTCGGAACAAATTTATGATCCCCATACCAATGCGACCAATCATTAATTAGTTTCGTTAATTCCTTAGAATTTTAGTTTAATAATTTTAATAAAAATTCATTAGTTGTGCTAGGGACCTCGGAATTTAATTCGGGCATGACCTCACAGTCATTTATAGGAAAAAGGGTCGGGTTATAAAATCAAAAAATGGACCCTTTGAACTCAATTATGTCGTCGTAGAGTAAACTGCAGAACAGGTATGTGGTCCACACAATGGATAGCGAAATGGTCCTCCAAAACTAGGTTAGCCTGGTCGAGTTTGCAACAGATCCGCGGTGTACATATTAGTAATGCGATCGCATAACGCGCCGTAGAATCTTCCTCTGAAGTTTTCTCATTTTGTTTCTATGACGGATGTGCGGTTCACAAAATGGTTAAGTAGTCGCATAGTTGATCGCATAATGACCTCCAAAAATTTTCTTAAGTCCAGTTGCATTCTACGGCCCGCGAAGAGGTTTTACAATCGCATAGTGGACTTCAGGAACACCGTGTTCTACAAAAACAAATCTTCAACTCCCCTATGCACTGTACAACCCAAAGAGTCCATATCGCGCCCTCAAACACATTAGCCTACCTCAACACCACAAAACTCCGAGTTCTAGGTGAAATTTTACGGGGTCTTACAGCCTCCCCCACTTAGGATCATTCTTCCTCAAATGAGGGTCAAAATCCACTATCGGCATCCAAAGCGACTCAGCGATTAATTCAGACACCAACAGTTCCAAATTTGACTAATTCCCCAAATTTCCAGAAATTACGGTTGAGTTTCTCCTATAATTGGGTCTATCCACGTGTCAGAGAATCCCAGAAACTAGTCCTAACAGCAGAACCACAACACAACGATGTATCACAACATGAACATAACATCCGCCTTGACATCAATATCTTATATTACCAAAAAGGAACATCATTAACATACTGTAACGACCCGACCAGTCGTTTTGAGCCTCGACGCGTCATACAGCAGATTGAGGCCATGAACAGCTTCATCTCAGGTATATTGACTTGTGTGTATGGTCAGAATTAAAATTCACGAAGTTTGGAGTCAAATCTAAATGGAAATTCTCATTTTGAAAGCTTAAAGTTGAAGAAATGAACTAGGATTGGAATTTTGAGTAAATGACCTCAGAATTGGGATCTAAATGTTCTAGCATGCTCGTATGATGATTTTGAACTTGGGCGTATGTCCGGATTTGGTTTTTGATAACCCGTGAGCATTTCGGCATATATGGTGGAAGTTAGTATTTTAGAAAAATTTCATAAATTTGGGTTGGAAGGCATTTCAGAGTTATAGATGTCCATTTGGGATTCCGAGTCTGGGAATAGATCTGTATGGTGATTTTGGAGTTGGAAAAGCGATCGGAAGTGAATTCGGATGTCCGGAGGTCATTTTGAAGTCATTTGGCTAAATATAGGAATTTGAAGGTTTTTGAGAAAATTCTACCGGAAGTGAAAATTTTGATATCGGGGTCAGAATGCGATTTCGAAAATTGGTACAAGTCCGTAATGTCGAATGTGACTTGTGTGCAAACTTTGAGTCAACTCGGATTGATTTTGGTAGGAAAAGGGACAATTAATCTCTTTAAGGAAAGCTTAAGTTGGAAAAGTCAACCCAATATTGACTTATGAGTTAGAGGGCTCGGAACTGAATTTCGATGATTCGGTTAGTTTCGGGGGATGATTTAAGACTTAGGAGCGCAATCGGAAGTAATTTTGGAGGTCCGGTGAAGAAGTTAGCCTATTTTGGCGAAGTTGGAATTTTGGCGGAATCCGATCGATAGGTGATATTTTGATCCGGGAGTCGGAATGGAATTCCGACAGTTGCAATAGCTTCGTTAGGTGATTTTGGATATGTACGCAAATTTTCAGGTTATTCGGACATCGTTTGGTCCGGTTTTTGATCGAAAGTGTATTTTCGGAAGTTTTTGGAAACTTAGGCCTTGATTTGATGAAAATTGATGATTTTGATGTTATTTCGGCGATTTGATCACTCGAGCGAGTTCGTATGATGTTTTAGAGTCAATGTGCATATTTGGTTTGGATCCCCGAGTACTCGGGAGTGTTTCGGAGGTGTCTCGGAATAAATCCGAACTTAGAAAATTGGCAGAAAATTGCAGAAAAATCCGCTGTGAACAGTGCACATGAACAGTGCACATGAACAGTGCACAGGAACAGTAGCCCATGTACAGTCGTGTACAGTACCCCATGTACAGTACCGTGTACAGTACCCCCCGTGAACAGTAACGTGTACAGTACGTGAACAGTAAAAACGCGTGAACAGTACCCGCGAATTTCTGGACAGAATACTTATTTATGGAAAATGAGATTTGTCCCATTTTCCAATTTTTTTGTCATATTGGAGCTCGGGAAGAGGCGATGGTCGAGAAATTTTCGGAGAAAACAACGGGGTAAGTGTTCTTAACTTAATTGTGGTTATATTACTCGATTCTATTGCAAGTTTTGTCATTAAATCCATGAATTTTGCGGGAAAAGCTTAGAAACCCTCTCGAATAGATTTGAGGATTTGAGGGTCGAAATGTTATCGAAATTTAGTAATTTTGGTATGGTTGAACTCATATCGGAATGGGTGTTAGGATTTCGCAAGTTTTTTCGGGATTCGAAATGTGGGTCCCACTATTGAATTTTAAAATATATTTCGGATTTTATTCGGAAAATTATTAAATTTATTATCCAATTCATTCCTACGATTCGTGTTGAGTATTTCAAATTGTTTGTGAATAGATTTGAAGCATTTGGAGATAAATTTAAAAGGAAAAGCGGTGCGTAAGCATTGAGTTGGCCTTAAACATTCGAGGTAAGTGTTTGTTCTATCCTAGCTTGAGGGAATAGGATTATGTGTTATGTGTTATGTGATCGAGTGCGGTGTATGGGTTGTGGTGACGAGCATCCATACATTGGCGTCTAGTATGACCGTGAGTCGTTGGAAAATGATTATTTTGAGATATATTACAGATGAATTGTTATTGTTTCCCCCTTGTCGGGACTTGTTGTGAAAATGATTATTGATTGCCCTTGTTGGGACAGTTTATGAATTACTGCTTCTTTCTTTGCCCTTAACTGTGATTGTTATTTGGGTGAGGAAGAGTGATAATGCACGAAGGGTGATGCCGTGCTATGTTTATTTATTTATGCACGAAGGTTAATGCCGTGCCATGTTTTATTGATTATGCACGAAGGATCATGCCGTGCCCTGTTATTGAACCATGTACGAAGGATCATGCCATACTATGGATGTGAGGATGAGAGTAAAAGCACGAAGGGTGATGCCGTGCACTTTATTTGCTTATTTGGTGAGGATGAGAGTAAAAGCACGAAGGGTGATGCCGTGCACTTTATTTACTTATTTGGTGAGGATGAGAGTAAAAGCACGAAGGGTGATGCCGTGCAACTATTTGCCATTCCTTGACTTGATATTAATTGTTTTTCCATTATATTTTATTTGGGTGATGCCGTGCAACTATTTGCTATTCCTTGACTTGATATTACTTGTTTTCCATTATACTTTGTTTGGGTGATGCCGTGCAACTATTTGCTATTCCTTGACTTGATATTACTTGTGTTTCCATTATACTTTGTTTTCCTTGTGAACTTATTAACCGTTGTTAATTGTTGAGTTCTTTTGGGATATTCCTTATTGTGTTATTACTTGGTTAATTCTTGTTAATTGTGGTAATATATATATTAAAGAATTGGGATCGTGTGGCGCGCCGACCACTTTTATGATAAGAAATGGGATCGTGTGGCACGCCGACCACAAAGTGATTTGAATCTTGGCATTGGCCATAGTTGCCGGTAGCCTATTGATATATTTGGGAGCGGGTGGTACGCCTACCACGAGATAAGAAAAAAAAATAAAGAATTGAGACACGAAAGTAAGACTTAATTCTGTTGATTAGATTAATCTGGATATTATGAGTTATTGGCTGTTATTGCAGAGCAGAGTATTTCCTTATAAATGTTTATGTACATATATATATATATATATTGCAACTGCACAGGTTTATGTGGGTGTCTGGTTCTAGGCTTGTCACTACTTCGCCGAGATAGGCCAAGCACTTACCAGCACATGGGGTCGGTTGTGCTGATACTACACTTCTGTGCATTTTTGCACAGGTCCAGGATTCGATCAGGAGCAGCAGTAGATCTTTTGTGTGGAAGTTGAGCATCTTGAGACAGAGGTAGCTTGCAGACGTCCGCAGGCCCGGCGTCTCTTTCTTTTATTATGTTGCTAGCTATAGTCTCCTTGTTCCGAGACAAACAGATTATGTTATATTTCTTCCAGACCTTTATGTGTAGTATTCATGTAGTAGTTCGTGAGTTGGTGACTCCACGTCTTGGGTAGAGGATTTCAATACCAGATACCTTGAAACTACTTATTTCTATTTTTATAAAGTCTTCCGCACTTGTTTAATTAAGATTATGAAGTATTGTTAAACATGATAGTATGAATAAAGAGGCTTGCCTAGCTACCACGAGTAGGCGCCATCACGATCCCGATGTTGGGGGAAAAATTCGGGTCGTGACAAGTTTTTATCAGAGCACTAGGTTGCACAAGTCTCACAACTCACGAACAACCTTAGTAGAGTCTGAGGGATCGGTACGGAGACGTCTGTATTTATCCCCCAGAGGCTACGGAGTTAGGAAAATATTCCCTTCATTCTTTCCTATCGTGCGAGTTTGTTCTTCAAATGTTAAGTTGAATTTCTACTCTTGTCTTCCCACGAATGGCGAAGGCGTGTACTGCTTCTTCAGCCGACAATGGCACAGGCTAGTGATAGATCAACGATGACTTCAGAAGTTTTATGGAGTTTCGGATAAGTTTCACCAAACTCTTCGCTATCTCTTTCAGTGGTGCATCATTTGAGAACCCAAGGCAATTTATTGACTGTTGCTATGAGATATTGTAGAATGCGGTAATAGTTGAAGGTGAGAGGGTTGATTCTACGGTGTTTCAGGTAGCGAGTGAAGTAGTGGAAACATAATGTATTTACTAACCGGTTGTGGTTTTAATGGACCTTGACGTCTGGTTGATTAATTTGAAGCTGTGAAGGATAATTATTGTGGACTATCAGATGTTGTGACTTTGACTTATAGCCAAAAGGGGGAAATCCACTATTAGTGAATGGATCGGATGGCCATATGTTATGTCAATTTTGGCTTGGAATGTATATATATGGTATGGAAAGGTCCCCCAAATAAATTATGCATATTTGAGGCTTAGTACTCTGCAGGGGGTAAGAATCAGCCCAAAGAATAAGAAAGAGTATATGAGCAAATAGGGTAGTTCCACAGTGTCAAGCTAGCATAGCAAAAGAGGTAATTGGTCGTCAATGTTTGTGACAAGCCTATGAATAGGGCAGATCGGCCAATGCGACATTACCTACTCAACCCTATTTGTAGAAATGTTTTGGAAGAGTTTACCTCCCTAACTCTTTGAAAGGTATGGCATGTATGGTCTGAACGATCATGCAGGTTATTATGACAGTGTCAGAATATGTCGTCATGTCCAATAAGTTAGCTGATCCTCAAAGTAGTTGTTATGAATGTGGCAGGTTGGAGAAATATAATTAACGAAGGCACTCAAGCCACGTGCCCATTGCAGTCAATACTTAGCTCGCATGACCAGCCAGAGTTAGAGGTCAGGATGTTAGAGGCGGAGATCTAGTTGTTGACATAATTTCTATGGTGTGACTGAGGTCACTACACCAGATGATGTTATCACATGTACAATTCTGATTGTTATAAAAGGAATATTTTTCCTCAATTTGATTTGATCTTTGAAGAATTGAGGCAAGTCCTCTTAATATGCTCTGCTCATGAGTGATCTTCGTAATTATCAAATCTACTTATGTGAATACTCACACTATGCTATTAAATGGAGATAATTATCTCTATTATTATGTATTGGTCACTAGGAATATTGATGAGGTCAAAAGTGACTTTATATTAATTATTACAATGAGAATTGATGTAATTCCTGAAATAATTATTTTCAATGGTTAAATTGTATACCCTGTCGGTATGAGGGTTCTTTTATGCTGTGATACTCTTTGACGGACAATAATTGAAAAGAAGAAAGAAAGGAAATGAAAAACATCGGTGGCACAATGTGCAAATACTTGTGATTTAGAGTGGAGGATGAGATCCTCAAAATTTTTGTATAGCTTGAAAATATTTGTTTTAAAAACCGAGCTACAAGCTGCGGTGAATATTATATGAGGACAAGGTCCTGGTGGTGAAGAGTTTGTGTTTAAAATTTTCCCTTTCTAGAAATAAAAATCTAGCATAATATCCTAAATTTGAGCCATGCCCGTTAGGATTATTTGACAATCCTTGCATAGTTTCTATTCATATTTAGCCATTTCTATTTTGTGACCGTTGAGTTTTAGACTTTGAGACGAGCACCAAGTAAGGATTAATATGACGCATTAATTCGGGAAAGTAATCATGAGGTTTCCATACCTCATTGTGAGTAAAGTGGGAGTTTTGGAATAAGATATTTGATAACAGGGTTAATTGACAATGTTATAATCTAAGAACAACTCTTATGGCCAGACTTCAGAGTCATGGATATGTGCATACGTATGAGGTGTTCGTGCCTTATTTAGATTTGTTTGTTGTAGTCTTCATTGTTCCATATTGACTTACTCCTGCAATTAGGAGGAGCATGCGCAGCATCTCAGAGTGACTTTGCATACTCTGAAAGATAGCCAACTATATGCAAAATTTTTGAAGTGTGAATTTTGGCTAAGTTCAGTTGCATTCCTGGGTCATATTGTGACGGCAACAGGTATTCAGGTTGATCCGAAGAAGATTGAGGCAGTCAAGAACTGGCCTAGACCGACATCAGCCACAGATATTTGGAGTTTCTTGGGATTAGCGGGTTATTATCGGCGATTCGTGGAGGGGTTTTCATCTATTGCAACCCCACTGACCAGATTGACACAGAAAGGTGTTCAATTTGAATGGTCAGATGAATGTGAGACGATCTTTCAAAAGCTCAAAATAGCCTTGACCACAGCACCGATATTGGTTTTACCCACGGGTATGGTATCTGGATCGGGTGGCACGCTGCCACGGGTATGTCATTGGAGCGGGTTGCACGTCGCAACAGTGTAATGTAAAAAAATAGACTTAGTTATATGTTACCTGGTATACAATACTTTCTGGCTTCCGAGGAAAAGTCCGTATTGAGTATCGCTCGGCGAATGGCACATCGGTTATGTCCTTTCAGGATTTGATAACATACATTAATTGTTTCACCGTGGGTGAGGTTGATTGCTTGGGTTCAGACCTAGATCTGTGTGTGGCTGACCGTTTGAGCTTGGTAACTTGAGGTGTTTCATGAGTAATAGTGTTTGGATAGAATCACGAATCGTGGCAAGGCCAGGTGATGTTATGACCTCTCGAGGAGGATTCAGGTACTCTATGATGTGAGACGGGATATCAGTTCTATGTTATGATGGTGCAAAGGAATTGAATTACAGCTCTTTTGTTGGAGACAGTTGTCATGATTTGAGTATGTTCGGACGTTTCTATTGGAGCGTGTGTTTTGCTCGTCGCGGCTTAGGCCGGTGTTTGAGGTGTCATGTCACCAATGCAGTGTGTTATGATCGAAATGATCGTTGGAGTCATTATTGAGAGCGAACATACATGATTTCAGCTAGATAGAAAGGTAATATCGAGGTTTGGCTCCAAAATCTGTTGTAATATCAGTCAAAAGAGAAATGGCTTCATAAATGGTTGATTTGAGGAATTTTTACGGTTTAGCCCGTGTTTTATTTATCGTTGGCAGTATATGAAAGTGTTGGAATAAGACTTCAACTAATAAGAGGTTTCCATCGGTATTTGGGTATTGTAGGCAACTGCAGTAAATAAAGAATGTTATTATGGTCATATGAGTAAAGTGATGCGAAGTGTAAATTCAACAAAGTTATGCATTAATGTTTGGGTACAACGTGTGGAGATTGATATGGTGGTCGAATGATGGAAACGGACTTGGCAGGAAATTCAGGGTATTGGAATTTGGCCTAATGGCTTATTCGCTTGAATAAAGAATTATATCTACAGAATTATATAGCTAATGTGCTCAACTAAGTAGTGGTAGCACGGGAAGGTGCGCGATGTGTTAAACAAGTTATTTGAGACTACATCATTGTAGTTCTCAGCACGTTCGAGGACGAACGTATGTTTAAGTGGGGGAGATTGTAACGACCCGACCAGTCGTTTTGAGCCCCAACACGTCATTCAGCAGATTGAGGCCATGAACAACTTCATCTCAGGTATATTGACTTGTGTGTATGGTCAGAATTAAAATTCACGAAGTTTGGAGTCAAATCTAAATGGAAATTCTCATTTTGAAAGCTTAAAGTTGAAGAAATGAACTAGGATTGGAATTTTGAGTAAATGACCTCGAAATTGGGATCTAAATGTTCCAGCATGCTCGTATGATGATTTTGAACTTGGGCGTATGTCCGGATTTGGTTTTTGATAACCCGTGAGCATTTCGGCATATATGGTGGAAGTTAGTATTTTAGAAAAACTTCATAAATTTGGGTTGGAAGGCATTTCAGAGTTATAGATGTCCATTTGGGATTCCGAGTCTGGGAATAGATCCTGTATGGTGATTTTGGAGTTGGAAAAGCGATCGGAAGTGAATTCGGATGTCCGGAGGTCATTTTGAAGTCATTTGGCTAAATATAGGAATTTGAAGGTTTTTGAGAAAATTCTACCGGAAGTGAAAATTTTGATATCGGGGTCAGAATGCGATTTCGAAAATTGGTACAAGTCCGTAATGTCGAATGTGACTTGTGTGCAAACTTTGAGTCAACTCGGATTGATTTTGGTAGGAAAAGGGACAATTAATCTCTTTAAGAAAAGCTTAAGTTGGAAAAGTCAACCCAATATTAACTTATGAGTTAGAGGGCTCGGAACTGAATTTCCGATGATTCGGTTAGTTTCGGGGGATGATTTAAGACTTAGGAGCGCAATCGGAAGTAATTTTGGAGGTCCGGTGAAGAAGTTAGCCTATTTTGGCGAAGTTGGAATTTTGGCGGACTCCGATCGATAGGTGATATTTTGATCCGGGAGTCGGAATGGAATTCCGACAGGTGCAGTAGCTTCGTTAGGTGATTTTGGATATGTACGCAAATTTTCAGGTTATTCGGACATCGTTTGGTCTGGTTTTTGATCGAAAGTGTATTTTCGGAGGTTTTTGGAAACTTAGGCCTTGATTTGATGAAAATTGATGATTTTGATGTTATTTCGGCGATTTGATCACTCGAGCGAGTTCGTATGATGTTTTAGAGTCAATGTGCATATTTGGTTTGGATCCCCGAGGACTCGGGAGTGTTTCGGAGGTGTCTCGGAATAAATCCGGACTTAGAAAATTGGCAGAAAATTGCAGAAAAATCTGCTGTGAACAGTGCACATGAACAGTGCACATGAATAGTGCACAGGAACAGTAGCCCATGTACAGTCCGTGTACAGTACCCCATGTACAGTACCGTGTACAGTACCCCGTGTGCAGTACCGTGTACAGTACGTGAACAGTACGTGAACAGTAAAAACGCGTGAACAGTACCCGCGAATTTCTAGACAGAATACTTATTTATGGAAAATGGGATTTGTCCCATTTTCCAATTTTTTTGTCAAATTGGAGCTCGGGAAGAGGCGATGGTCGAGAAATTTTCGGAGAAAACAACGGGGTAAGTGTTCTTAACTTAATTGTGGTTATATTACTCGATTCTATTGCAAGTTTTGTCATTAAATCCATGAATTTTGCGGGAAAAGCTTAGAAACCCTCTCGAATAGATTTGAGGATTTGAGGGTCGAAATGTTATCGAAATTTAGTAATTTTGGTATGGTTGAACTCATATCGGAATGGGTGTTAGGATTTCGCAAGTTTTTTCGGGATTCGAAATGTGGGTCCCACTATTGAATTTTAAAATATATTTCGGATTTTATTCGGAAAATTATTAAATTTATTATCCAATTCATTCCTACGATTCGTGTTGAGTATTTCAAATTGTTTGTGAATAGATTTGAAGCATTTGGAGATAAATTTAAAAGGAAAAGCGGTGCGTAAGCATTGAGTTGGCCTTAAACATTCGAGGTAAGTGTTTGTTCTATCCTAGCTTGAGGGAATAGGATTATGTGTTATGTGTTATGTGATCGAGTGCGGTGTATGGGTTGTGGTGACGAGCATCCATACACTGGCGTCTAGTATGACCGTGAGTCGTTGGAACAGATGAATTGTTGAACCTTTTCCAGGTTATAGAATTGATATTGTTCTCCCTTGTCGGGACTTGTTGTGAAGATGATTATTGATTGCCATTGTTGGGACGGTTTATGAATTACTGTTTCATTCTTTGCCCTTAACTGTGATTGTTATTTGGGTGAGGAAGAGTGATAATGCACGAAGGGTGATGCCGTGCCATGTTTATTTATTTATGCATGAAGGTTAATGTCGTGCCATGTTTTATTGATTATGCACGAAGGATCATGCCGTGCCCTGTGTTATTGAACCATGTACGAAGGATCATGCCGTACTATGGATGTGAGGATGAGAGTAAAAGCACGAAGGGTGATGCCGTGCACCTTATTTGCTTATTTGGTGAGGATGAGAGTAAAAGCACGAAGGGTGATGCCGTGCACTTTATTTGCTTATTTGGTGTGAGGATGAGAGTAAAAGCACGAAGGGTGATGCCGTGCAACTATTTGCCATTCCTTGACTTGATATTACTTGTTTTTCCATTATATTTTATTTGGGTGATGCCGTGCAACTATTTGCTATTCCTTGACTTGATATTACTTGTTTTTCCATTATATTTTATTTGGGTGATGGCGTGCAACTATTTGCTATTCCTTGACTTGATATTACTTGTGTTTCCATTATACTTTGTTTTCCTTGTGAACTTATTAACCGTTGTTAATTGTTGAGTTCTTTTGAGATATTCCTTATTGTGTTATTACTTGGTTAATTCTTGTTAATTGTGGTAATATATATATTAAAGAATTGGGATCGTGTGGCGCGCCGACCACTTTTATGATAAGAAATGGGATCGTGTGGCACGCCGACCACAAAGTGATTTGAATCTTGGCATTGGCCATAGTTGCCGGTAGCCTATTGATATATTTGGGAGCGGGTGGTACGCCTACCACGAGATAAGAAAAAAAAATAAAGAATTGAGACACGAAAGTAAGACTTAATTCCGTTGATTAGATTAATCTGGATATTATGAGTTATTGGCTGTTATTGCAGAGCAGAGTATTTCCTTATAAATGTTTATGTACATATATATATATATATATATATATATATATATGTTTATGTACATATATATATATATATATATATATATATATATATTGCAACTGCACAGGTTTATGTGGGTGTCTGGTCCTAGGCTTGTCACTACTTCGCCGGGATAGGCCAGGCACTTACCAGCACATGGGGTCGGTTGTGCTGATACTACACTTCTGTGCATTTTTGCACAGGTCCAGGATTCGATCAGGAGCAGCAGTAGATCTTTTGTGTGGAAGTTGAGCATCTTGAGACAGAGGTAGCTTGCAGGCGTCCGCAGGCCCGACGTCTCTTTCTTTTATTATATTACTAGCTGTAGTCTCCTTGTTCCGAGACAAACAGATTATGTTATATTTCTTCCGGACCTTTATGTGTAGTATTCATGTAGTAGTTCGTGAGTTGGTGACTTCACGTCTTGGGTAGAGGATTTCAGTATTGTTTTACCTTGAAACTGCTTATTTCTATTTTTATAAAGTCTTCCGCACTTGTTTAATTAAGATTATGAAATATTGTTAAACAGGATAGTATGAATAAAGAGGCTTGCCTAGCTACCACGAGTAGGCGCCATCACGATCCCGATGTTTGGGGAAAAATTCGGGTCGTGACACATACCATGTACAAGGGAAACATAATACATTGAAAGTAAGCTCTTAACATTTCGATAGAACACAACTATATAGTTATTCAAACAAATGAGGATATTCCTTCTTCATCTTTTCATCGGCCTCCCAAGTGGCCTTTTCAACCTGTTGGTTTCGCAATAACACTTTCATAGAGGCAATCTCTTTATTTCTCAATTTTTGGACATGCCTATCGAGGATGGCAACTGGAGCCTCTTCATAAGCCAATTCTTCACTAACCTCAATAGTCTCAATCGGAACAATGAGTTTCGGGTATCCAACTACCTTCTTCAACATAGACACATGAAACACTGGGTGCACCAACGATATCTCTAGTTGCAGCTCAAGCCTGTAAGCCACCTAAACAATCTTTTGAATGATTCTCTACAGTCCGACATACTTCAGACTCAGTTTCCCTTTCTTACCAAACCGTATTACACCTCATGAGGGAAATATTCAAGAATATCGATTCATCCTCTTTGAACTCCAAATCCCTGCGACGCACATCCGAATAGGTTTTGTGATGACTCTGAGTAGTTTTCAACAACTCCTTAATGATCTTAACCTTCTCCAATGCATGAGGTCTGGCCCTATCGACTCTGCTTTCCCAGTCTCAAACCACCCAATGGGATATCTACATCTCCAACCATATAGAGCCTCGAGCAGTGCCATTTGAATGATAACATGATACTTGTTGTTATAGGAAAATTCTATGAGTGACAATGATCGTCCCAATTACCTTTGAAGTAAAGAACATAAGCGCACAACATATCCTCAAGCGTCTGAATAGTACGCTCTGCCTCCTCATCGATCTGTTGATGGAAGGTTGTACTAAGATTCACTTGAGTACCCATACCTTGCTGAAACTTCTTCATAAAAATAGCAATAGAAGTTCCATGCAACCTGACTATTTCCTCGATATACAACTGAGCATACCGTTTTGTTGTGTCGGTATTGTTAACATGTCAGAAATGTGTTAATTTCGTAAGTTGATCCACAATCACCCAAATTGAGTCGAACTTGCGAGGAGTGCGAGGTACTCATACCACAAATTCCATATTAATCATCTCTCACTTTCACATTGAAAGTTCTATGTTATATGCCAGCCAACCAGACCTTTGGTGATCGGCCTTCACTTGCTAAAGTCTGCTATGTTTCTCTTCATATCATTCTACCAGTAGATCTCCTTAAGATCATGATACATTTTTGTAGACCCTGGGTACATGGAATACTTGGAATTGTGAGCCTCGGTAGGATTCTTTCCTGGAGATCATTTATGTTTGGAACAAATAATCGCCCTTGGTACCTTAGTGTACCATCATACGTGCTGAGAGAAAAAGTTATGGTCATATATTGATAAATCATCTCCTTCAGCTACACCAACAATAGATTGCATCTCCATGACTTCCACAACAAGCGATGATTCAGCCCTATTTTGCACGATCACCCCTCCTTTACTAGTGTACGCAAGAAGAACTCCCAAACTAGCCAACCAATGAACTTCCTTGGCCAACGGCCTTTGAGATGTCCCCGAGTAATCCAAACTACCCACAGATTTTTGATTAAGAGCATACATCACAATATTATCCTTGCTCGAATGATATAGAATATCGATGTCATAGTCCTTGAGTAACTCAAGACATCTTCTCTACCGTAGATTCGATTCCTCAAGGACCCCATACAAATAATGGCACCAAATCTTCAATGCAAATACCACCGCCATAAGCTCTAAGTCATGTGTCAGATAGTTCTTCTAGTGATTCTTGAGTTGACTAGAAGCATAAGCAATCACCTTGTCATGCTGCATCAATACACACCCAATTCCGATCCTTGAACCATCACAATATACCACAAACCCATCCGTCCTCTGGTAAGGTCAACAATGGTGCCTTAGTTAATCTTGATTTCAACTCTTGGAAACTCTTTTCACAAGCGTTTGACCAATATAATTTAACTTCTATGTTAGTTTAGTCAATGGAGATGCAAGAGTAGAGAACCTCTCCACAAACTTCTGTAATACCCCGTTAAGCCCAAGAAAGTACGAATCTTTATTGGGGTTGTAGGTCTAGGCCAATTCTTCATGGCTGGTATCTTCTGAGATAAACTACGATTCCTTTTTTATAGTTGACATGGCCCAAGAATGCGACATATTCAAGCCAAAATTAGCACTTTGAAAATTTTGTATTCAACTTGTGCTGATATAGAGTCTGAAGAATTGCCTTAAGATGATCGCATGGTTGTAACGACCCGACTCGTTGTTATGGGAGTTACCGGCCTGTTTTCTCTATTTTATACTTTCATATGTTCATTTATATGTGTTTGGAGAGTTGGAAGTAAATCGGATAGCATCCGGTTAAAAATGTGGCAATAAACCTCTTTATGGGAAGATTAGTTTGGAAAAGTCAATCGGAGGTTGACCGATGAGTTAGAAAGCTTGGAATGGATTTATGATAATTCGAATAGTTTCGAGAGATGATTTGTGACTTAGGAGCGCAATCAGAATTAAATTTGGAGGTCCGGTGTAGAATTAGGCTTTAATTGGCTAAGGTTGGATTTTGGCAAATTCCGGTTGATAGATGAGATTTTGATCCGACGATCGAAATGGAATTCCGAGAGTTTTTGTAGCTTCAATATGTGATTTGTGATGTGTGTGCAAAATTTCAAATTATTCGGAGGTGATTTGGTTGGGTTTTGATCAAATGCGTGTTTCGGAAGTTTTAGAAGAACATATGCTTGAATCCGATGTAAATTTGGTGTTTTGATGTTAGTTTTGGTGATTTGAGAGTTAAACTAAGTTTGCATGATCATATGTGACATGTTAATATGTTTGTATGCGGTCCCGAGGAGCTCGGGTGAGTTTCGGAAAAGTTTGGGTTGCGTTGTGCTCATTTTTCTTATGCTTCGACATCGTTTCTTCAAGTATAAATGATATCATATTGAACAAATGAGCTCCGATTACTGTTTTGAATGAAGCATTAGATCCGTATCATAATTACGGACCTGTGAAAAAAAGAAACATCGAATTTGAATATCGTATGAGGATTTTATGGCCATTTTACTAAGGTTGCCTAGAATTTCAGGTTAATGACGAAACGGCCCCTGACGGCGTATTAAAAACCTGCACTATTTGCAAATCTTAGAATCTACGTATCTCCTTCATTATAAGGTCAAATGGAGTGATTCAAAAGCCTAAATTCATTAGAATTTCACAAGGAATCCATTGGGAGTAGTAAAACGTTCGAACAGTATACCTATAATGAGCAGGTCGAGTTTTCTTCCAATGTTGGAACGGGAAGAAGCTTCTGAGGCGATTTTTAAGTGAGAAATCAATGGGTAATCGCTGGAGATAAGTTTCTTGACTCAAAAACATGATTTTATGCTAGAATAAATACCAAAATTTCTGAAATTGGGTAGAATTTGTGAAAAAATGGGGCCTAAATCATGAAAAAGAATTTTTAGGTTTTGAAAGGCCATTCGAACTCCGATTTCGATAAATGTTATATGTACGGACTCGTGGCGAGACGAGAAATCCGTTGGTATGATTTTCGGAATTGTTCGAGAAGTGGGCCCAGATCTCGGATTTTACCAACTTCGTAAATTGTTGCGTTTTTCGAGTAATTTTGATTGGGTTATATTTCTTTGACCCATATTTATGTTATTATTGTTGTTTTGACTAGATTTGACGTACGAGGCAGCAAATTAGAAGGGAAAAGGTATCGCGGACGAGTCCACGGCCGGCTAGAGGTGAGTAGTTAGTGTATATAGTAGTTTGAGGGTTCGAAACCCCGGCTTAGCACATTGTGACGCTAGTAGGGCGTGGCTCGCACCCCATGGCAGATGCGGGATTGATTATGACAAGGGGATTGAGACGTGGTCCATCCCGAATATGAATAATATCATATTGGTCGTTGAAACGCACATTATGTTAGATAGATTTATGGGTTGTAAGCCATGTTTGGGGCCTTGTGCCGACCTGTAGTATCCCTAGGCGATAGATATATATGTGATAGCTTGGTTTGCATAATCACTGATCTCAGTCCTGGTTTGAAATCACTATTATGAAATGCTAAGTCACATGATCTTGAAAAATTAAATAAAAATTTAAGTATTTTCATCATTAATGAACGGGAACCTAGAAATAAACAATTTGAACTGATGTGTGACTCATATGCATGTTGTGGACTGAGGATGAATCGGGCTGCACGACGCATCAGAAGATGTAAGGATCGGCTGCACGTCGCAACAAATGATATGATATTGCGCTTGGGCTGAAGGAGCCCCTCCGGAGTCTGTACACACCCCCAGTGAGCATCGTCGACGTTAAACGGATCGGGCTACACGCCATAGCAGTTATGCGTATTGCATTGCATTTTTATCTGTAAATTATCTATGCTAAATCTGATTTGTTGTTGATGTTAGTTCTTATGAGGTATCAGACTGTAGTTTAGCTTTGCTCTGTGGTATTCTGTGGATTTCTTGCTTTCAGCTATTATTATATATTTTTTACTCACTGAGTACTTAGTACTCACCCCTACTCCATGCACCTTTGTGTGCAGATTCAGGTACACGTGAGGGTTAGACAAGCTTTCCAGCTTATTTAGAGTATATTCGAGTTGTTGAGGTAGCTGCTGGCATTCGTAGGACCTAGCTTCTCTCTTTCATTCAGTTATTACTATATGATTCAGACTTGAGTATTTCATTAAGTATTTCTATGACTATTCAATTTTGTTTAGAGGCTCTAGACTCGTGACCCCAAATCTTTTGGGAGTGTTATTTCATTATTCGCACTTCTCAATATTTATTCATACTATTATTATTGGAGTAATTATTGACTCATATATTCTTCTTGAGTTGTCCTTCAGGGACTGGTTTTCTAATTGGAATTAGTTGTTGGTCTGGCTTGCCTAGCTTTAGGGTTGGGCGCCATCACGACCGGGTTTGGGTCGTGACAAGTTGGTATCAGAGCCTAGGTTACTAGGACTCGCGAGTCATGAGCCGGTTTAGTAGGCTCTCGCGGATCGGTACGTAGACGTGTGTATCTATCCTCAGGATGTTGCAGACCTTTTAGGAAACACTTCACTTTCTTGGAATTTTTATCGTGCGTATTTGATTCAGCTTGATAAATAACTCTTGAAATTCCTTCCACATGTCTATACGCGCATGCGAGCATTCAGTAATACATATGCATCGATGGCTAGAGATTCCCCGATCGAGAAGCGAGATGTAATCTCCGTGAGTTCATGTTGGGCCAATCTGGAGGACTTGAGGCCGAATCTTCGCCTACTGCTTGAGCACCGAACTGCTGATTATACGAGCAAGTACTTTTAACTTATGTGCTCGGTAATGTCCTTATTAGCGGGGATGGCGGTCGGATATCCACGTGATGAGTAAGTTAGCGTTGTGAGGTGTATCTATGTGATCTTGGTTGTGACGAAGAAGTTTGTGGGATAATAGATGAACTGTTAAGCGATTCGTTCCTATTCCGATCTGTTGTGTAACCCCAAGTTGCAGGCGCGTGAAGAGTATTGTCGTATCTCCTAGTTGGAAAGTTAAGTGAAATACGTGTGGCGGTATGAGTTCAGACTCAGAAAAATAAATTAGTGGTATTTTATATGTGTTATGATTCAAATAAGTGCAGCGCATGTCCCTGTATCAATTTTGATAATGTAAAACAGGTAGTATTGAGATTAATGTTGTTGATATACATTTTGATGTTTTGTTAAATTGTAGCCGTGCTGTTAGGATGGTTTTGGTGATTCTCTGACAGGTGGATAAACCTAATTACAAAAGAAACTCTGCCGTAATTTTTGAAAAATTTGGGACTTAGTAAAAATTTGGACACCTAGAAAATACGCTTAACTATTATATGGGTGAATGCAAGAAAAAAATGCAGAAGAGTTAAAATTCCAGATGATTTGTGTTTCCACAAGCTTATGAAAGAGCAAGTTTAAACTCATTATGGTATTACGACAGCAATGAAGCATACACGTTATGAGTATAGTGAGTTGTGATATATGGATTCGAGCTAAGTTGGGGAGACTGTAGCTAATTGCACGATTATGTGCTATGTTGGTTCTGTCTTAAATGATACTGGCGAACCAGTTCTGATTGCAGAAATTGAGCCGAGAATGGCACGAGTGAAGGAAATGTTTTGACAAGATGTCAAGAGATCGAACGAGCAGGAAGGAAGTTTCGATGGTTAAGATAAATTAATATCGTCTACAGCATCACCTGAGAGCGGTGTTGTGTCCTGGTTAATGATTCTTGACCGCTCTTCAGCGTTAGTGCGACCAGTGGTTTGGAGGTGCGCCCCGGATATTATTGTGGTAGGTTGTGGGAGTGTGTTCCACTAGAAGATTATATAAGTGTGGCAGGCAGTCACTTGACTAGTTAAAGATGTACACCAAGTATGAAGGTTATGATAGTGTCGTTAAATTGAGGAATTCATGTCTGGAGGGCATGTGGTATATTGGGTTGTGAACTGGGGAGGATTACTCCGATTATGATGGTTGTTCTTGTGTCCTATTATCATGGACCTTTGAAAGGTTATTAGGCCAGTTCAGTGTGATGAGGATCGGCTTGAAGTCGGTGGATAGATTTAATGTGAATAATGGCCCTATACCAGGCCAGATGTGTACATTTTTGTAACGCGGTCCTCATGGAGGAGTAGTTAGTTGATGTTTCTTTGTCGGGTGTTTCGCATAGTGATGCATTGTGCTGGGTGAGTGTGAAACGGCTTGAGAAATTGCTGTATGTTAAGAATCCGTGTAGGAATGACGTTATGCGAGCATCTTGGCTTTTGAAATTCCAATTGTATATCGCACCTCAGTTGTGCTTGAGTTTTATAGTTTATAACGTTAAATATCCGTGAGGGATGATATCATGCACTTAGCATGCGTAAGACCGATACTCGGTATTATGTTGTAATGAGCAAATTTTGCTCGATGAGCATGTTCTTATGTGATTGTTATGTGTGGATCAGGTGGAATGTCGTCATGGGTATGCTATTTGGAGCGGGTTGCACGCCGCAACAGTGTGATATAGAGTATAGTTCTCTATATGCCATCTTGGTATGTCTTGCTTCCTGTTTTCCAAGGAAAGTCTGTATTAGTGCGTAGGATTTGATAATTTCCTTTCAAATCCTGTTTTCGTTAGTACCGCATTTGAATCGGTAACCCATTGGCACATTGGAGCATCATATGAGACATTTACTTATGTCTAGAGTGGCTTATTGCCCGAGCAGTTCGTACTGAGTGAAACGAGATCATTGAATTTGAGATCAGTGCAATCTGAGTATATGAAGTAAGGTAAAGAGCTAAGACCATTGTTTGGTTCAGAATAAGGTGATAGTCCTTGCCAGGAGTATAAAACTAAAGAATTGTTGTCTCGACGGTGGCTAAGAATATATACAGATCTCATCTGTCATGTCAGTATTGTAAGAATTTGCACAAGGCATGTGTACGACATGCAGAGCATAAGATGTGTAGGGATTCCTTCAAAGCGATCGGATAAGAGAGTTTCAGATGAGTAGGGAAATTTTTGAATATCTCTCTTTGAATGAATGGATACTTGATGGGTGCATGTATTCGCACGGTAGAACTGGGATCAGGTATGATGATTTGTGTGTTATATGGAGTTCTAATGTACAAGCTATGTGGTAATGGTGGATCTTTACGCGTGGTATGTTATATTTTGGATGTGATGTTGGAATTCAGACTGGTTGTCTTAGTGTTGGGGTGATTTTGAACTATTGCCTTAGGGGCTACGCTAGGAATGCCACGGGCTAAGTGGTGAAGTGCGTTAGAATATATTTTAGCAGAGTGATTTATATTTCAATGAACCAGCGGACAACCGGGAAGTAGTACTTTCTTAATTGGGCATTTGTAATAGATATCAGTGCGGAGGTTGCTATTATTGATTCCATTCCATTATTGAGGGACGTTTCAGATGCATTTTGTATGGTCGGGCATATAACCGTGTGAGATTGTGGATTTCGGTATTTATTTGGTGCCTTTGGCAGGAATTAGATAAGTGGAAGAAACATCTTCAAGCTTCTTGGTACTGAGTTCGTTGGCAGGCCGATATGGCTACGCATTTAGCTTTAGTTAGCTTGGTTGACCCCGAGTTGTACTGTTGAGAAATATGTTGAGTCTACCGTTATTGAGCTTGTTAGCGATCTGAGGAAAGCTATGAGTTGTTTTTTAATGTTGTGAGACACTGTGATTTGTTAGTTGTGGGCACATGTGCGGTTCCATTGAGAATTCATAGAGGAAGTCGAGCGACAAGAGTAAATGAGTGTTGCTTGGTGTATGGAGCATTGGTTATGGTCTATCGGGTTGTGTGTTCTCTGTTTCATTGTGGGTGTAATGAATTGTGTTAGTTTCCGACATCAAATGTGCGTGGTTGTTGATTTTGAGCATAGCCACTTGAGGTGCTTCAGGTGTAACGATGTTGGGATAGGATCGCGCATTGTAGCGAGGCTATGGGAGTTATGACCTTTCGGGGTAGATTCAGGCATTCTATTTCTATGATGTGACACGGGGTCTCAGCATTGTATTGTAATGGCATTGATGAGCTTGAGATACAGCTCTTTCTTTTGAGTCATTTGTTATGATTTGAGTGTGTTCAGATCGTTTCCTTAATGGTGCGTGTATTATACAAGTTGTAGCTTAGTCCTGTGTTGAGGTGTCATATCACCAGAGTGGTGTGTTAGAGTCGAAGTGATCATTGGAGTCATTAATGAGTATGGACATATTTGATCTCAACTTGTTAGGAAGATAATATCGAGGTTTGGCCAGGAAATATGTTGTGGTATTGGTCAAAAGGGAATTGGTTTCATGAATGGTTGATCTGAGAGATGATTACGGTTCATAGCGTGTTTCATTCATCGTTGGCAGTATAAAAAAGTGTGGGAATAAAGTTTTAGCTAATAAGAGGTTCTCTGCTGGTAATTGGTTGTTGGCGACAACTACTGTGAATAGAAGTTATGATTCCAAGTGTTTGGTGCAGGCGGGTATATCATATGTTTTCACCTGAGGGTGCAAGTATGAGTTATTACAGCTGATTCGGGCTTACTCTAAGTTGAGATATGAATTTCTAATCTAGTGTATGATTTTTGGGAAGTGCAACGTGGTTCTATGGTTAGGTTATAGATTAAATGGACTGTGAAAGTTCGGCTGTAATGTGTTATCGGGTCTATGCGAGATAGTGTGACGAGGGATCACCCCGGGTATTGGTTGGTAAGATCATTTAGCTACTGGATGGTTTCTATAACAACTCTCGATACGCTCGCGGACGAGCGTTTGTTTAAGTTGGGGAGAAAGTAACGACCCGACTCGTCGTTACGGGAGTTACCGCCTCGTTTTCTCCATTTTATACTTTCATATGTTCATTTATATGTGTTTGGAGATTTGGAAGTAAATCGGATAGAATCTGGTTAAAAATGAGGCAATAAACCTCTTTATGAGAAGGTTAGTTTGGAAAAGTCAACTGGAGATTGACCGATGAGTTAGAAAGCTCGGAATGGATTTCTAATGATTCGAATAGTTTCAGGGGATGATTTGCGACTTAGGAGCGCAATCAGAGTTGAATTTGGAGGTACGGTGTAGAATTAGGCTTGAATTGGCTAAGGTTGAATTTTGGCAAATTACGATTGATAGATGAGATTTTGATCCGACGATTGGAATGGAATTCCGAGAGTTTCTGTAGCTTCGATATGTGATTTGTGATGTGTGTGCAAAATTTCAGATTATTCGGAGGTGATTTGGTTGGGTTTTGATCAAATGCGTGTTTCGCAGGTTTTAGGAGAACTTAGGCTTGAATCCGATGTAAATTTGGTGTTTTGATGTTAGTTTTGGTGATTTGAGAGTGAAAATAAGTTTGCATGATCATATGTGACATGTTAATATATTTGTATGCGGTTCCGAGGAGCTTGGGTGAGTTTCGGATAGGTTTGGGTTGCGATGTGCTCGTTTTTCTTATGCTTCGATATGATTTTTACAAGCATAAATGATATCATATTGAAAAAATAAACTCCGATTACTGTTTTAAATAAAGCATTAGATCTGTATATTAATTACGGACCCGTAGAAAAAAGAATCATCGAATTTGGACACCGTATGAGGATTTTATGACCATTTTACTTAGGTTGTTCAGATTTTCAGGTTAATGACAAAACTGCCCCTAACGGCGTGGCGTATTAAAAACCTACACTATTTGCAAATCTTAAAACATACGTATCTCCTTCATTATAAGGTCAAATGGAGTGATTCAAAGCCTAAATTCATTATAATTTCACAAGGCATCCATTGGGAGCAGTAAAACGTGCGAAAAGTATACCTATAATGAGTAGGTCGAGTTTTGTTCCAATTTTGGAACGAGAAGAAGCTTCTGAGGCAATTTGTAAGAGAGAAATCAATGGGTAATCGCTGGAGGTAATTTTTTGACTCAAAAACACAATTTTATGCTAAAATCAATACCAAAATTTCTGAAATTGGGTAGAATTTGTGAATAACTATGGCCTAAATAATGAAAATGATTTTTTAGGTTTTAAAAGGCCATTCGAACTCCGATTTCGATAAATGTTATATGTACGGACTCGTAGCGAGACGAAGAATCCGTTGGTATGATTTTTCAGAATTTTTCGAGAAGTAGGCCCAGAGCTCGGGTTTTACCAACTTCGTGAATTATTGCATTTTTCGAGTAATTTTGATTGGGTTATGTTTCTTCGACCCATATTTATGTTATTATTGTTGTTTTGACTAGATTCGACGCACGAGACAGGAAATTTGAAGGGAAAAGGTATCGCGGACGAGCCCACGAACCGGCTAGAGGTGAGTAGTTTGTGTATATGGTAGCTCGAGGGTTCGAAACCCCGGCTTAGCACATTGTGACGCTAGTAGGGCGTGGCTCGCACACCGTGGCAACTGCGGGATTGATTGTGACTGGGGATTGAGACCTGGTCCATCCCGGATATGAATAATATGTTATATGCGGTTGAAACGCACACTGTGTTAGATATATTTGTGGGATGTAAGTCATGTTTGGGGCCTTGTGCCGATCTGTGGTATCCCTAGGGAATAGATAAATAAAAATTTAAGTATTTTCATCATTAATGAACGAGAACCTGGAAATAAATAATTTAGAACTGTTGTGTGACTCATATGCATGTTGTGGACTGAGGATGGATCGGGATGCATGCCGCAGCAGATGATATAAGGATCGGGCTGCACGCCGCATCGGATGATATGATATTGCGCTTGGGCTGAAGGAGCTCCTCCGGAGTCTGTACACACCCCTAATGAGCGTCGTCGACATTAAACGGATCGGGCTACACGCCGTAGCGATTACTCGCATTGCATTGTATTTTTATCTATAAATTATCTGTGCTAAATGTGATCTATTGTTGTTGTTAGTTCTTAGGAGGTATCTGACTGTAGTTTAGCTTTGCTCTGTGGTATTCTGTGAATTTTTTGCTTTCAGCTGTTATTATATACATTTTACTCATTGAGTACTTAGTACTCACCCCTACTCCCTGCACCTTTGTGTGCAGATTCAGGTACACATGAGGGTTAGACGAGCACTCCAGCTTATATCAGAGTTATTCGAGTTGCTGAGGTAGTTGGCGGCGTTCGCAGAACCTAGCTTCTTTTTCCATTCAGTTATTACTATATGTTTCAGACTTGAGTATTTCATTCGGTATTTCTATGACTATTCAGTTTTGTTTAGAGGCTCTAGACTCGTGACCCCAGATTTTTTGGGAGTGTTATTTCATTTTGCATTTCTCAGTATTTATTCATACTATTATTATTGGAGTAATTATTGACTCATATGTTCTTCTTGAGTTGTCCTTCTGGGACTGGTTTTCTAATTGGAAACAGTTGTTGGTCTGGCTTGCCTAGCTTTAGGGTTGGGCGCCATCACGACCGGATTTGGGTCGTGACATTGGTCCTCTCGACTTTGTGAATATACAAGTGTCACACCTCATTTTTGCATTATTACACATCATGAAAGGAATATAATAAAAGGAGTTTTTCCAATTAAAGGACAATCGAGACGGAGTCGTTTCTAAAGAGATTCAAGGTCGCCAGGGAGATTTATGGTGTCCCAAGTCACCGGTTTAAATCCCAAATCGAAGAAGGGTTTGACTTTGTATTACAGTCACGAACCAGAAATCCGAGAAGGGGTTAGGCATTTCCGAGTTCCGTGGTTCTAGCACGATCGTTCAACTGCTATATTTGGCTAAATTTTTATTTTTTATACATGTTAAACCTACAATGCAATTTTTAAATTATTTACCATTTTTTGTCAATTATTATTTTATTTAAGAAAGTAAACATCGTTTAAGAATGTATTTTCGGATCACGTCACATGAAATGCACCCGAATCTTCGACACATTCTTATTCAACATTTTCAAATTTAGATTTGGGTCACATGAAATGCACACCCGTATTAGGAAGGTAAGATTATTTAGAATCACGTCTAAAGAGACTAACGTATTGTTATCTTTTGGGAAGGCTGTGAAATTTGCTAAACGGCCCGTCCCGAATCTCTATATATATTTTTATTAAGTAATTAGTGAGGGCCACGCAATTGTACATTTGATTTGGTGAGACTCATCTCATTTTGTTTTAAATGGTAAACCTAAGAGCGGCTATATTTTCAAATTTTTATTTTTTTCTCTAAAAGAAAAGGTCATAATTAATTATATTTGGAATCCGAGCATTATGTTCAAGTCCGAGTTCAGATAAAAGGGCGAACCTTTTAGCTTAAACCCGCTACCTAACTTAAAATCCCAAATCTTCTTACTTAAACCTCGAATCTAAATCAATAAAAGAGGAATTTACATAGAATATAACCCTTTAAAGAGTTATTAATATTTTTTATAACTATTTTGAAAAAATTACTTTTAGTACAACTTATTTTAAAATCTTTTCTTTCTAATTAATTATGTACAACTTTTTATATCCTAAAATCTCTCATGGAACATTCTCTCACTTAAAAGATATTTCTTCCTGATTCTCTCTCATCTACCTTATTTATCACTATTAATTTTCTCTTTTAGAACACGTGTAAACCATCCAAAAATCACTAAAAGCTTACGAGTTTTGCAAAGGAAAGAATTTGCTTTCCCCAAGTTTTTTGACAAAGTATTATTTGTGTTATTATATATATTTTAATGAAATGTATATTCTATTATATATAATTAATAATATATACATCAACAAATTGTATTTACTTCCCCAAGTTTTATACAATATATATATATATATATATATATATATATATATATATATATATATATATATATATATATATATATATATATATATATATATATATATATAGATAGAGAGAGAGAGAGAGAGAGAGAGAGAGTATTAACATATACAGTATAATACATACTTATACTATGTACTATTATATTTCTTTGAGATTTTCATACCTAAAATATATCCATATATATCTCTCTTGTGATTCTTTTACACCTAAAACGTATCTACCAGCATTAAGTTTCTCTACTTTCTCCATTAAAGAATTCCAATATCCCAAGACATTTCCCCATTATTAAAAAAAATATCATGTATATTAATAATAAATAAACTATATAATATATTTTATAGTATAAAATTATATGAAAATATATATATATATGTGTACAATACAACATACCTTCATTTTATAGTATCACTTTGGTTGATTTTATGTATACGTTGAGGGAAAAATATATGATATATACTACTAACAAATATCGTATACAATATATGATATAATGTAAACTTATATGACATTGATATAAGTAAACAATAAATATATATACCCTTTATCGTATAATATTACTTTAGTTTATCGGATATATACTACTTATAAATATAGTAGACAATATATTAAATAATACTCCATCCGTTTCAATTTATGTGAACTAATAATATACGATATATCATATCTTTGTTATATAGTGGCAAGTTATCCTAAAATATTTCATAATCTACAACTATAATATAATTAACATATTCTACAACTTAAACTCGATAAAAGGATAAATAAATTAACTCTTAGATACGGTTGCTTCCTAAATGAGGAGACTGAATATCAATCCTATTTAATAAATAAAAATGTTCCCTAAAATACTCAATCGCACGAAAAAAATTTCATTGCCTTTTAAGAACTTGTATTCTCCTTTTCTACCAAATTCTCAACAAACAATCCATTCTTTAATAAAAATTACCCAATATAAAGGGGACAAAATACATCATAATCAATATTAAAATAATTCAAGTGCACTAACGTGCTACTATATAACAAAGATATGATATATCGTATATAATATATATACCAAGTGCCATTTGAATTTTATACTCCCTCCGTTTCAATTTATGTGAACCCATTTGACTGGGCACGGAGTTTAAGAAAAGAGAGAAGACTTTTGATCTTGTGGTGTAAAATGAATCACCTTTATTTTGTGTGGCTATAAATCACTGCATAAAGGTAAATTGTTTCC
The DNA here is from genome assembly GCA_032618575.1 of Nicotiana noctiflora. Lineage (NCBI taxonomy): Eukaryota > Viridiplantae > Streptophyta > Magnoliopsida > Solanales > Solanaceae > Nicotiana > Nicotiana noctiflora. The sequence continues at coordinate 127,129 of JASVEL010006921.1, forward strand.
AAATAAGGAAAGAGGTCATTCTTTTTGGCACGGACTAAAAAGGAAATTAGTTCACATAAATTGAAACGGATGGAGTATTATTTAATATATTGTCTACTATATTTATAAGTAGTATATATCCGATAAACTAAAGTAATATTATACGATAAAGGGTATATATATTTATTGTTTACTTATATCAATGTCATATAAGTTTACATTATATCATATATTGTATACGATATTTGTTAGTAGTATATATCATATATTTTTCCCTCAACGTATACATAAAATCAACCAAAGTGATACTATACAATGAAGATATGTTGTATTGTACACTTATATATATTTTCATATAATTTTATACTATAAAATATATTATATATTGTATTTATTATTAATATACATGATTTTATTTTTAATAATGGGGAAGTGTCTTGGGACATTGAATTATACTCGAATTCTTTAATGGAAAAACTAGGAAAACTTAATACTGGTAGATACGTTTTAGGTGAGAGAGAAGCACAAGAGAGATATGTAAGGATATATTTTAGGTATGAAAATCTCAAAGAAATACAATAGTACATAGTATAAGTATATATTATACTGTATATAGTATATGTATGTATATTATATAAAACTTGGGGAAGTAAATACATGTTGCTGATATATATATTATTAATTGTATATCATAGAATGTATATTTCATTAAAATATATAATAACACAAACAATACTTGGGGAAAGCAAACTCTTTCCTTTGCAAAACTCGGAAGCTTTTAGTGATTTTTGGATGGTTTACACGTGTTCTAAAAGAGAAAATTAATAAGGTAGATATCTTTTAAGTGAGAGAATGTTCCATGAGAGATTTTAGGATATAAAAAGTTGTACATAATTAATTAGAAAGGTAAGATTTTAAAATAAGTTGTACTAAAAGTAATTTTTTCAAAGCAATTGTAAAAAATATAAATAACTCTTTAAAGGGTTGTATTCTATGTAAATTCCTCATAAAAACATGCCCAAATTAATGGGCCATTTCACATGAAATGTGTTTGATTCTGCTTCGCATTCCTTGTAGAATTTGAATTGGGTCCAAAGGAGGGCAATAGTCAGGCCCAGCCCAAATTTGTCTCTGAGCCACGTCGAACTCAGAGTGATGGCAATGAAATGCCAAACTTGATTAAAATAATGAAACACAATTACTGAACATGTTTGTATTACTTCAGATGATATTTATTCCCTTAAACCCCAATTGATACACAAGGTAATTGTTCATTTCAATGAGCAATGAACAAATTACCAAATCTGTTTTATTTCAATTTCTATTACATTAGCATGCACACACATGACTGACTTAGCTCTCTATACAAATGAATTACATTTACCTCTTATCACTATGATCCAATTATTGGTGCCATTTTCCTGCTATTTATGAATTTAAAACGCTGAGCAGTAACTTTTTATATATGACCACCTTTGTTGGGAATTGCATCAAATTTACACAAACATGCTAGAAACGAAACGAAATTAAAACCTTCACGTGAACTTAACAATCCTTAATCCATTTTTTGAACTCTTTCAATCCAAATTAACAGCATAACCAACAATCAATTATATTCATCAGTTATTATGAAATTAATCAACAGGCATTATCCTAATTACAGTTTAAATTAATACGAATTGATCACATTAGCACAATGCATTCCTTCATTTACAGTCCAATTTTCAAGTTCAACGTATTGATACAAATATAATGAATAATCTGATTTGAAATTTACACTAAACATATTGATTCCTTCTTGAAGCAATTTTCAGTTCTAAAACTAACAATTCAGTTAACGTGAATCACACAACTGAGACTATTGGCCAAACAGTTAAACAATTATAAGAATTCAACAATCCAAATAGTTATAATTAAACATAATACAACACGTAAAACAACTGATTTATAGCAAAACTCAGTATGAATTTATTTCATTCTTTCCATTTGACATCTACATCAGATGAAAATATACCCGGAGTTCAGCCAAAAGAGAAAGGAAACTGAGGTCAGTTTCAAGCAATAGCACAACAGCAATACCTTCAGCAAATCACCAGAGAATAACCAGCAACAACACCCAATTTTAGCCCAGAAATGACTCAGAGATTCTAGAATATTTTTGAAATCGAATAAAACCACTCAAATAAGCCACGAATCACTTGAAAACCAATCAATAAACCTCAAAACTTCAATACACAATCACTTAACTAGAAAAGCAACTCAGTATCTAAAATTCAGAAATTATACAATGAAGTAGTAGGTATTTTTTGATTTTTTGAAATTTTTTGTTTGTTTTTTAATTTTTTGTAGTTTTGAATTTCAAAATAAGATCTGAAATTGGAGAGGAATTTTTGGTGGGAAATTTGGAGGCTCCCAAACTTAGACTACAAGGCAAGTTAATGCCTTTTTTATAGGCAAAATTAGGGAAGGAAGCTTCTAGACCCCTTCACACTTTTTCCCTCTCTTTTTATTTCAGTTTTTAATTCCTAGTCCCTAATTTTCTAACTTCTTTCCCAAGTTATGCCTTAAACTTTCTGAAATGTACACTTAAGTCTTATTTTGGAAGGTCCTAGAGGGTTCTATCATATTCTTATTCCCTTTAAATTTCTAAGCTACCCTTGATTGAATTTTGGAATTACTATTCTAGCAAAATATGCCATTTTGATGCCCAAAACACCCCTAATCACCCCCCAGAATTACTAACACTATTCACCCCCTAACAGCTATAACCAATCAATTAATCTAATCCTAATAACTAAATGAACTAATGAATCACCAAGAACAAACATTGATTAAGCCAAATTAGACTGACTTAAGCTAATTAAAACTACTAAATCAAACATTAATAAAATTCAAGCAATTCCTAAACAGAATCAAATAAAACTAAACTAAAAGCTAAAAAAAATTACGAACAGAAGAAAACAAACATTGAACTAAAAATAAAATATAATCAAATTATTGTCAAACTATATTATCAATCATACAAGAGTTAAATTCAATTAATCAGATAGGAATATGAATCAAACAAATAAGAGGCAAAATTAAAAGAAAAAACAAAAAATAATAAAACGAAGCTTACTGATTTCGGATTAAGCCCTGTCCAATGAGATTTGAATGCCATTGATCTTGAATATATTTCGAGGGAAACCCCAGAGACCATGTAGTATCAAGTGGGCAAATTTTGAGGAAACTTGGGTTTTGACCGATTTTTTATTTTAAAATTCGAGTGGCTCGGCCATGATTTGAGGGGGAATTTTTACAGGTTAGTGATGAGGAGATGGAGGAGTTTCGGTGGCATGAGTTTGAACCAATTTGGACAATGCCGCCGTTGTGGGTGGCGGAGCCGACGATAATAACTTCCAACATTCAATGACTTTTGGTGGGATTAGAAAGAAAGTAATAGGAGATTTGTGACGAGAACTGTGAGGTGGTGTAGGGGTGTTATTTTGAGAGTCATCGGAGAAGATGGCGATTTCCCCGGTAGCGGCGCCGGTGTGGGATATAAGAGCGGCTGACTAACTAGGATTTAGGTGAGAGATAATGGGGTCTGAAAGGGGAGGGGAATGAGGGTTTCCGACATGTATATAGAAAAGATCATAGGACGATCTCGTCTGTTGATCAAGACATAACGGTTGTGATGGACTCCTGTAAAACGACGTCGGTTGGACTTATTGAAGAGACGGGCTGGGTCTAGGGTGATTGGGCCTGGTTATGGGAAGGGAATTAATTCGAGGTTTTAACGCCCTTAGTCCCTTTGTAAAGAGTTTTTATATAAGTAGCATTATGTTTACTTTATTTTAAAAATAGCACATTTATTTACACTTAAAGCATTCAAGATTCTTTACATGATATTTAATTTCTTAAACGTAAATACTTAAGCATAATTTAAGGGATGATTGAACCACATTAATTTATTAAAATATTCTCTCTCGTCATTAATCTAAATTTACTATTTTCTTTGCATTTTGACTCCGAATAAGGCTCTAAGGAAAATGGTCTCTTTTTCATAATTCTCTCATGCACAATCTAAATCAATACATATTCCATAATCTTTTTTTCACTTCCACAAATAAATACTCACCCAAATACCTTAAAGATATTGAAAAGAAACAATCGTAGGAATTTATTATATTTTTTCTCTAAGTTATACCTTCATATATATATATATATATATATATATATATATATATATATATATATATATATATATAACATTGTAATTTTATTAAAATTATTATTTAATATTATACTATGTATATAATAGGTATATTTTCGTGAATTAGATTTACAATGAAATGTTATATAAATATTATATTTATTGTATAAATTAAAGAAAAAGTATTTTTTAGGCTTGAAGATACATAGTTATACAATATATATAATTGGTATATTTAATTTATATATTATATTATTTATGCTACTGCAAAGCTAGTCCTTTATGTTTTTTTCTTCCAACTTTTTCTGTTGTATTGGACTAGATGGTGAAGACTATCTAAAAGGAAGAAATAATGATTATGAAGAGAGAAGAATAAGTTAATGAAATTGATACAGTAAGCATTAATTAAGTTTCATATATTTATGAATTTTTGGAATGGATGCATCATGTTGCTACATGGATTGAAAACAAAAAGGTTATTATAACGAGATTGTAGGCTTAAAATGAGGGTTCCTATTCTGGCAAGAGGTTGCTAAGATGGTAAATTTTTCATGGCTACAATTGGAATATTCATTTTAATACTAAAGATCTGCAAATTATTTTTTTACATTGCCTAGTTATGAAATCTTCTCAATTAATTCCCTTGGGCTGGGGTTATTGGGCTCATTTCAAGAGCCCTCTTTTCTTTTAATTTTCTTTTTATTCATTTTGTTTTTATTTCTTTTGTTTATTTATTTTTATTTTGTATTTTTTTCTGATTTTATAAAAATATAAAAAATTAAAACATAGACCTAATATAATTCAAAATTAGACTATTTAACTCCTAAAATTATTTAAAATTTTATTTAAAGATAAATACAACACTTAAAAATGCAAAGAAACTATTTTTGTAATTTTCTTTAAATATTGTTCTAAAATAAACTAAAATTGTGAAATTAAATCCCTAAATACAGGTGCATATTTTTTGTATTTTCATATGAATCAAATGCAACCAATTAAGACAAAAATTCAACAAAATTCATAAAAATTGTGAAATAATAAAGAAATCAATTATTTGGAACTTTTGGAATAATTTCTTAGGGAAAACATCACGTGCTCACATCTGCCCCTCTTTGTCCGAAACACAAAGTGTTTTCGTGTAATGACAAGTGAGCGGAAATGAGCAATTTTTCCGTTCGCATATTCCGTATGAAGCATTTTGAAACAGTTGTCCACACCCTGCTTCAGAAGTTGCCTACATATCCTGGGCTAAACAGAAATTAGGTCAGTGTAGTTCGGGAATGTCTGGTAGCTAGGACTACCAACAAAACAGTATAACAGCTATCAGATGTAGCTAAATGCAATGCAATGCATGATATGACCACTACGGCGCGTAGCCCGATCCAATTTGGGTACTCGTGCTCACTGTGGGGGTTCAGACTCCGGAGGGGCTCCTACAACCCAAGCACAATGTCACTGCGGTGTGCAGTCCGATCCTACATATATACCACTGCGGTGCGCAGCCCGATCCACTACCAGTCAGCTAATATGCAAATACAGCCTCGCAAGCTCAAAAGTAGTTTTTGAAAACCTTTTTATCATTTTTCAGTTGTTAAACAGTAATACCAAGTTCCAGAGATTGGAAATAGCATGATAACAGAAATAGCTACGGACCGGTAGTAACTAACATGTTAATATGATAAGACAATGATAACGATCCTCGTGGGATCCAATAACTGGCTCACGGCCCACAAGTATACTCAACCGCCCAAGAAGGGGGTTCCTCGGCTCAAGAGTGGCCAATATTTCAATATATAGTATGCAACCATCCGAGAAGGAGGTTCGACGGCTCAAGAATGGCCTAATATCATAACGCAGTATCAGCAAGTCGGACTAAGCCATAGTCCCCAAATCACAATCGACCCCGATTCACATGAGAGTACGTGTCTCGCCGCTATACAGCGTCACAAAGTGGTATACCGGGGTTTCGAACCCGCTGGTCATCACCCACATCTATTACTCACCTCAATACAGCGCGACGACTACTCCGCAATGCCCTTGCCACGAGAATCAAGCTCCGCACGCGTAGAATCTGATCAAATACAGTAGAAATACAACAAATTAGGCCAATGGGACGACACCCAATCAAAACAACTCAATTTTCATCAAAATTCCCAAAGTTGTCAAAACCCGACTTTCGGTACACATCTCGAAAAATTACAAAAGTCACATATTCGGAATCCTCATCTCGATACGAGTCTAGGCATATAAAATTTACCAAAATCGGACTCCATTTGCCCACTCAAATCAGTGTTTTTCTTTAATTTAGGCCTAGGGCTCAAACCCACCTTTAATCTTCCATTTACGGGGATTTAACCAAGGATTTCATGTTAAAATGATGTAATTAAGCCACAAAACTTACCTCCAACGAAACCCCGATGATTTCCCAGCAATCTCCCGTCAATTTCTTCTTTTGGAACTCAAAAATGGAGGTTTTGGGTATTAAACCCGCGACTGACCAGTTCTGGTATATTAATTCACTGACTACCAGGCGACCCTCTGCGATCGCAGCCCAAAGCTCGCGATCGCGATGCACAAATTTACCCGGCTTCAAAATTACTCTACGCGATCGCGACATTCCCTATGTGATCGCACTGCCTCATGCCTCAACACTACGCGATCGCGTGAAACCACCCGCGATCGCGATGAACAAACTTTCCGGCCTCACTCCAATACTCTACGCGATCACAGTCGCGATGCACAACCAGTCGACCTTACGCGATCGCATCACTCCTCCCGCGATCGCGAAGAACAAATTTTTCGGCCTTATTCCAATACACTACGCAATCGCAGTCTCCCCCTTGCGATCGCAGAGCTTCCTAGCTTTACCCTACACCATGGTAAAACAAAAGAAGCTAGTCCTATGCTGTGATCTCTGAATTACAAAAGATCCTATCTATGTATTCAAACTTGCTATTGTGTTGCCTTGCACTTGTATCTTGTGTTCTTCCAATGGAATTATTGTTGTTGTCTTGGCGATGTTTTGCCATTCCTCTTGATGGTGCTTGACTGCTACAATGTGTCAATTTTTCAGGTGGGCTCCTGTTTGTGATGCTTGAAAAGATATTCCTTTGTTTTCCAAGTGGGCTCCTGATGATGATGCTTGAAAAGTATTCCCTTGTTCTCCAGGTGGGCTCCTGATTGGAACAAAAATAGACAAACAAAGAAAATTTTATGCTCCAGTTTGGTGACTGGGCACATTGTGTTATCAGATATTAAAATTAAAGGCTACAATTTGGATTGTACTTCCCTTATTTTCCAAGTGGGTGTCTGACTACTGAAACTTGAAATGGATTCCCTTGATCTCCAGGTGGGCTCCTGATTGCAACAACAGACAAAAACGAAGAAAAAATTTCGCCCCAGTTTGGTAACTTGGTACAACATGTTATCAAATATTGAAACTCACAGTTAAAGTTAACTTTTACTTCCGTTGTTCTCCAGGTGGGTGCCTGACTACTGAATTTGAAACATATTCCCTTGTTCTCTAGGTGGGATCCTGTTTGCTGCATTTGAAAAGATATTCCCTTGTTCTCCAGGTCGGCACCTGCTTGCTGATTTTAAAAAGATATTCCCTTGTTCTCCAGGTGGGCTCCTGCTTGCTGATTTTGAAAAGATATTCCCTTATTCTCCAGGTGGGATCCTGCTTTCTTATTTTGAAAAGATATTCCCTTGTTCTCCAGGTGGGCTCCTGCTTGTTGATTTTGAAAAGATATTCCCTTGTTCTCCAGGTGGGCTCCTGATTGCAACAAACATAAAAGACAAAGAAAATTTCTGCCCCAGTTTGATAACTAGGCGCGTTGTGTTACCAAATATTAAACTTGAAAGATAAAGCTTGCATTATATTTCCCTTGTTCTCTAGGTGGTTGCTTGATTGCTGCGCTTGAAATGTATTTCCTTATTTTCCAGGTGGGCTCCTACTTGCTACCTTTGAAATGTATTCCCTTGTTCTCCAGGTGGGTTCCTGCTTGCAAAAAAAATTTTTCTACCCCTGTTTTAATCAAAGAAATATTTGTTAATATAAAATGGTGGTTAGCTGCTGGCATTCTTGTTGGCCATGTTCCTGTTTCCGGCTTTGCTCTGACTTCCTTCCTTGGACTAGCTTTGAAATGCCTCAACTTCCCGGTTGACTTTCAATCCTCTGACTTTGATGACCCAAATGTTTTACCATGTGTTACTGTTTTGTGTTTATGTCCCCTTTTTGTGAAACTTTGCTTCTCCCTCACAATTATCTAATTATTCCACTGATGAGATTTTCATTGGCTTTCATGCTTTACTTTCTTTTGATATGTCCCATCCTTATTGTGCCTTATAACTGGGATGCTAGTAGTTAGCCTTGACATCCTTCTTTTGTTTTTGAATAGAACTGACATTAAAACATCTTATATACAGGCTTCAAGAGAATGAAATGCAATGACCTCGAAGATTGAGGATAGAAAGACTCTAAAAACAAATGATTTGTAATGAAGAAAAAGGATAGGACTTATCTGAGTGGAACAACTGGTACCATTGATGTAACGACCCGGCCCGTCGTTACGGGAATTACCACCCCGTTACCTTGAATTTACATAGTTTATGCTTTTATATCAGTATTAGAGTATATCGGGTGAGTTAGGAGTAATTCGGGTTGAAAATGAAACAAATAGCATGTTTGAAGGAAGATTGAATATGGGAAGTCAACCTAGAGTTGACTATTGAGTTAGAGTGCTTGGAATCGGATTCGGATGATTAGACTAGTTTCGGGGGATCATTTATGACTTAGGAGAGCAATCGGAATCGAATTCGGAGGTCCGGTGTAGTTTTAGGCTTGAATTGGCGAAGGTTGAATTTTGGCGAAAACCGGATGGTAGGTGAGATTTTGATCCGGGGGTCGGATTGGAATTCCGACAACTTTTGTAGCTTCGTTATGCGATTTTGGGTATGTCTGCAAATTTTCAGGTCATTCGGACATCGTTTGTTCGGGTTTTGGATTGAATGTTAGTTTCGGAAGTTTGGAAGAAAACTTAGGCTTGAATCCGCATAAAAATGGTGATTTTGATGTTTAGGATGTTGTTTTTAAGATTGGAATGAGTCCGTATTATGTTTTGGAGTATGTTGGTGGTTTTCGTTGGGGTCCCGGGGGCCTCGGGAGGAATTCGGGGGTCCAAACGGACCATTTTTGGGAAAAGGAGAAGGTTGGTTGCTGTCATAAATGCAGCAGGAATTTGCTCTCCGCGATCGCGGGGCGGGGGACGCGATCGCGTAGGGTTAGGGGCTAGACCAATGCGATCGCAAGAGCAACAGTCGCGATCGCGTAGAGTTAACCGGGTAGCCATCGCGATCGCATGAGCACCTACGCGATCGCGTAGGAGAGAAATGGGGTCCAGGGAATTTTTGTTACGCGATCGCAGGAGGAGAGACGCGATCGCGTGAGGCTGGCTTTTTGAATATCGTGATCGCGTGAGGCAAGTCACAATCGCGTAGGGTTGAATTGCTGTTAGTGAAATAAAAATCACAGAACAGAGGGCTCGCGGGTTTATACCCCAAAAACACAATTTTGAGCCCTAGAGAGAAGAAAACACGAGGAAAACACTGAGAAATCATCGGGTATTCATCGGAGGTAAGATTCTTGGCTCAAAAACATAATTTCACGGTAGAATTAACATCAATCTTCATGAATTTGGGTAGAAATTTTGAAGAATTGTGGCCTAGGTATTGAAAACGGGATTTTGAGTTTTGAAAGGCCATTTTGAACTCTGATTTCGATAAATTTTATATGCACGGACTCGTGGCGAGACGAGGATCGCGTTGGTACTAATTTAGGAATTTTCCGAGTAGTGAGCCTGGGGTCGGGTTTTACCAACTTAGTGTATTTATGCGAATTTCATGTAAATCGAAATGGGTTATGATTCTTTGACCCGTATTTGATATAATTATTGTGGTTTGACTAGATTCTACGCATGAGGGAGCGAATTTCAAAGGAAAATGCATCGCGGGCGAGTCTACGGCCGGCTAGAGGTGAATAGTTTGTGTATATGGTAGCCTGAGGGTTCGAAACCCCGGCTTAGCACATTGTGACACTAGTAGGGCGTGGCTCGCACCCCGTGGCAGGTGCGGGATTGATTGTGACTGGGGATTGAGACTTGGTCCATCCTGGATATGGATAATATGCTATTAGTGATGGAAATACACTATGTGTCACACCTCCTTTTTTCACCGCACATACACATAACGTAAATACGTAAATGTGTCACTGTTTAATACTACACCCCGAGAAGGGATATAATAATAATCAGGGAAGGAGTTTTTCCACTTAAAGGACAGTCGGACGGGATTATTTTATTTAATTCAGAGCCGCCACTTGGGAAAATAATGGTGTCCCAAGTCACCGGTTTAATCCCGAACGAGGAAATTTATGACTCTGTATACAGTCTGCGAAAGTAGAAACCTGGATAAGGAATTCTCTTAACCCGGAAGAAGGTGTTAGGCACTCCCGGATTCAGTGGTTCTAGTACGGTCGCTCAACTGCAATTTTTGTTTTTATCTGATTTCTTTATATATTTTAACTATGTGCTATTATGTTCCGCTTTTTAATTTTTAGAAGAATTACGACGTCACGAAAACACATTTCGAGCCACACCGCAACCAGTACGCTTGTGACTTTAATGTATTTCAGTTTCGCCGAGAGTAAGATTTGGGTCACATAAATGCGCACCCGTATTTAGGAAAGTGATTTATTAAAGTCGTGCCTAAAAGAATCCATCGTGTTATTAACTTTGGGAAAGACCGTGAAATTTGCTGAACGGTCCTTCCAAATCTACATATTTTATACCAATCAACTTCCAAGTTGCTGCCTTCATATGCCTTGCCCAAAAGCAACTGTATCCACTAGACACGAGTCTGTGAGACTTGAAAAAGGGCATTCGTAAATAATTGGCCAGGTTTGGCATTGCCCAGTTGCACCAGCTAGCTACGTAAGAATCTAACTAGCATATTTACGTACATAAATAATCCATAATAAGTAGAATTAGTGATAAAAAAAACTAAGACATAATATTTTACGATATCGCGCGAGTAAATTGCATTGATAGTACTATGTAAGTACATTTTACTTCTCCGTTACTATTAGTGAATACTATAAATTAAATCTACTCTAAACTAAATGAAGGTCAAAGGGATAAACCAACTTATATGTATGTTAAGCTCGTCCTTACTAAATGCAATTGTAATTTACTCCTAACACTAATAGCTTGATATCGGCAAGGATTAGCTAAGTTTCCGCTTTTGTCTGCCAACAGCTACAGGGAAAACAGTTGGAAAAGCCAGCAAAAGATTTTTTTAATGCCAAAGTTATGTCCTTGTAGGCAATGGCAGCACAAATTCAGCTAAAAAAATAGATTAATCAGTTACCAGTCAGAAACCAAATGAAGCACGCAGAATTGCTTTCACAGACAATACCTCATCTATACTTCTCCAGCAAATATAATGTGTTAGAAGAAATCAATCCACTAGGCACACAAATTGAAATTCAGTAAAGACTAATGAAAGATAAAATGTCCAACACAGACCTTAATAAAAGCATTCTACAAAAGAGCTTTACACCAATAAGTAGTATAAAAATCACTTATCAACAGAAATTGCAAGGTAATGCAGTTAAATGACACCATACCTCGCATCTGGAGGGTTCAACACTTCCTTGTTTTGGCGAGGCCAATCAAGGTGCCTTCCAGTACTTTGGACTCAAAGAAGATCAGGTACCTCTAATCATCATACAGACAAATGATGGGGAGAAATATTTCAAACCAAATGTTGAGCCTGTTAAAGTCGTGGTTGCTGACACTCTCCAGGATATGGTTTTCAACTCTGCAAAGAATGTACTCCTCGAGTTTTATGCTCCTTGGTGCGGACACTGCAAGCAATTGGCCCCGATCCTTGATGAAGTAGCTGTCTCATTTGAAAGCAATGCTGATGTTATGATGCAATTATCGATGCTTAGAAGCAGCGTTTCGACCAAGAGAATAACAGCACACATAAAAATGATCAGCACCACCAGATGCATTCCAAACTCTAAACTCCGATCTAATTTTATTAGTATAACCAGCAACAAAATCTTCAATCGCAGCTTAGTTAAACTTGACTCGCCGAATAGAACCTCAGATAATAGTCGACCACGAGTAGCAATGATTCTCAATTCTAGCAGCGCAGTAAGAAACAGGGAAGCTGACCCGTTTGGAAATCCTCGGCGTCGAGCAATCATAGTTAAACCAGGCGCGAATCTGCCCGGATTGAACCTCGGACAGTGACTTCAAATAGAAAACCAACCAGACGGTACCTCAATGCACGATACAAATATAGCCCTTCTATACAGCGACCATCAACAATCTCGAAGCTCGTCGAAATACTAGAACTAAACTAGTGACCAACGAACACAACATAAGCATGATGTTGCGTTTTTGGCTTTTGTTTCAGAGAAGAAGGGAAAGCTACTTTCGAAATAGAGAGTTTCAGTGTTCATTGAATTCTGTGATTTAAGCTTAAGAGGGAACAACTACCTCGTCTGATGAGAGTATCCAATTTCGGAAAATAACTGAAACTCTCTGTCTAGAACTAGAACAGGATCGAAGAAACTTATCAAAACTTTAACCTAACAACAGAATCAACGAACAGATCTCGCCAATGAAACCGCAGAAACAATCATCGAAACTCAGTTATCGAAATTCAAACACAAACAAAAAAAAACTTGAGACTCGCCGGAAAACTCGACGACACAAATTACTCCTCAAATCGCAAAAGTATCACTGATTTATAATTCTATCAACAGTCAAATTTCAGAAATTCAGGAAGATGAAGCTAAGTCAACCACGGATATGTCTTCAAAAATAGAACGGAATAAGAATATTACTCAAAATGTATAGGAGTCTAATTGCGGCCTTGAATGTTCAATCCCAAATCAATTCAAAATATGCTGAGATGAAATTTTTTTCTATAACTTCGAGTATGAATGTACAAGCAAAGAAAACTCAGCAATGTTTTGGAATTGAGTTAACACAGTGGCTGAACTGAACAAGGAGTCACGAACTTAAGCCTCGAACGACGACTTCACCTCAACAACGCCTCCAACCTCAAACGAAATCCATTGTTTTTTTACCAAAAATCAAAGAGAAGACGAACAAAACAGAGATGCGACTATCAAACTATGAAACAAATTTCCTGCGTTATCCCTTTTTTTTTTGTTTGTGCTGAGACCAAAAACACAATCGAAAAGAAGAAGCTATTTTTGAACCCTAGTTTTCCTCTTCTCCATTTTCTCTCAATCTCTTTCCTTTAAAATCTACTCCAAATATCTGAATTTTCGCCCCTTCTGCTAAATAGCTTTTAAGCTTATCTCAAAATGGAGGAGCCGGGGAGCACGCTAATTCCGTGTCCCTAATGTGAAGGATCTGTTGATTTTTTTTAAAAGAAAAATGGGTTGGGTATTGAGTGGGTCGGGTTTGGGCATGGATTGGGCCTGGGCATGGATTTTGCTTGGGCAGAATTTGTGGGGTTTAGGCTCAACTAAACTTTGGCCCAGATTGGTCATTTTAAGAACAAATTCTTTTCCTTCTTTATTTGTTCTCTTGTTTTCTTTTTATTTCCTTTTTTTTGTATTTTTACATGAATTTTCATGCAATTAACACACAAATTGTAAAAATAAGGAAAAATTATTGATTTTGAATTTTTATGGGAATAACTCAAATATAGGGTAAAAATCACGTGCTCACAGCTGCCCCTCTTTGCTCGGGAACACGAAGAGTTTCCGTGCAAAGATAAGTGAGTAACTATGAACGATTTTTACCCGTTCGAGTATTTCGTTGTGAAGCATTTTGAAAAGTTTTGACCGCACCCTGCTTCAAAGGTTGCCTACATATCCTGGGCTAAACAGGAATCAGGTCAGTGTAGTTCGGGAGTGATGGAGTATCGAGGTTGAGAGTCGAGGTTCCGTCCGAGGCTCCGGTCCGCTGTCCCGTTATTACATCAAAATCGAGAAAGACTAACTAAACCTATCAGCTATGAGTTACAAAATTCCTATCAATGAGTCTTCTGAAGCTTGATCTTGAGTTGGTTGGTGCTTCATGCGGACTCTGATCTGAATCTTGATGCTTGTTAGCCGCAGGTGTTGGTTCAATCTTCTTCAGCTTTTGGATCAAGTCCGGACATATAGTGCCCATGATTTCAGGTGGGCTCCTAGTTGCTGATGCTTGAAAATTATTCTTCTTTTTTCTTGATTTTCTGTGATGCCAACTCTCTTTTTGTTGATTTTCTTTCTTGTTTTCCTCTTTTTTATTTTTTTTATTTTCAACGGTATGGTACTTCTTGTCCTCGAGCTAAAACCTGCTCAAAACAAAACAAAAACAACAAACTTTTTTTCTCTGCCCCAGTGTGGGCTTTTAGCTAACATAAATCATAACTTGCAGAAAAGTATTCCCGTGTTAGAAGGTGGGCACCTAACAGAAATTAAACGTGCAATGCGATGCAGAAAAGTATTCCTGTATTTGAAGGTGGGCACCTAACGAAAATTAAACGTGCAATGCGATGCAGAAAAGTATTCCCGTATTCGAAGGTGGGCACCTAACAGAAATTAAACGTGCAATGCGATGCAGAAAAGTATTCCCGTATTCGAAGGTGGGCACCTAACAGAAATTAAACGTGCAATGCGATGCAGAAAAATATTCCCGTATTCGAAGGTGGGCACCTAACAGAAATTAAACGTGCAATGCGATGCAGAAAAATATTCCCGTATTTGAAGGTGGGCACCTAACAGAAATTAAACGTGCAATGCGATGCAGAAAAGTATTCCCGTATTTGAAGGTGGGCACCTAACAGAAATTAAACGTGCAATGCGATGCAGAAAAATATTCCCGCAGCCTGAGGACTGGGGAGTGGATTTTAAAGGATGCTACCTTCCTCTTTTTGATATTTTCTTTTACCAATTATCTTTTGCCTGTGAATTTCTCCACTTATTGGCGAACTTCCTCTTTTTTTTATTTTTTATTTTCCACATTGGTCACATTCATTTTAAAGTGATTAGTGACAATTTGTTCTTGCATGAAACAAAATTTATTAGATATAAACTGCTGGCAACTGGCATCTGCCGTCCCTGCCTCTTATTGCCTTCCTATATTTCATTGGCTTCTGCCTTCCTTTTGTTTTCACATTGCATTATCTCTTTATCTTAGGTGAAAAATTCATCGGACCAAGACTTTTATCTTGGGAGAAAGATTCAACAGACTAAGATTTTATCCTCTTATCTTAGGTCAAAAATTCATCAGACCAAGACTTTTATCTTAGGAGAAAGTTTCAACAGACTAAGATTGTATCTCACTAGACTATGTCCATTTCAATGTAATCTTAGGAGGATTATCCATCGGACTGAGTTTATGACTCCAGGAGATAATTCATCAAACTGGGTCCATTTGCAATTCAGACTTTCTTAAGCCTTTCAAATTTAACAAACTTTTCTTTCTTTTCAACTTCTTACCTTTCTTTCTTTTCCAACTTCGATTTTACCTTTCAAATTATGCCTTTCCTTTTCGTTTCAAATTATGCCTTCATTTCTTTTTCCAACTTCTACTTTCATTGACTTCGGCCTTCCTTTTGTTTTCACATTTCATTATCTCTTTATCTTAGGTGAAAAATTCATCAGACCAAGACTTTTATCTTGGGAGAAAGATTCAACAGACTAAGATTGTTTCCTTTCATCTTAGGTGAAAAATTCATCGGACCAAGACTTTTATCTTGGGAGAAAGATTCAACAGACTAAGATTGTATCTTACTGGACTATGTCCATTTCAATGTAATCTCAGGAGGATTATCCATCGGACTGAGTTATGACTCCAGGAGATAACTCTTTTGTATGGTCTCAGGAGGAATATCCATCGGACTGAGTTTATGACTCCAGGAGATAATTCATCAGACTGGGTCCATTTGCAATTCAGACTTTCTTAAGTCTTTCAATTTAAAAAATCTTTCCTTTCTTTTTCGGCTTTTGCCCTTTCTTTCTTTTCCAACTTCTGCTTTCATTGGCTTCTGCCTTCCTTTTGTTTTCACATTGCATTATCTCTTTATCTTAGGTGAAAAATTCATCAGACCAAGACTTCTATCTTGGGAGAAAGATTCAACAGACTAAGATTTTATCCAATCATCATCTTAGGTGAAAAATTCATCGGACTAAGACTTTTGTCTTAGGAGAAAGTTTCAACAGACTAAGATTGTATCATTCTCCAATACTTGCTTCATTCACCTTTTAACTTGCCTTATTCATCTTCAAAAACAATTGTATTCACCTTCATGCTCTTCGGATGACTATCCTGATGACAGAAAATTTTTCGTGCCCCAGTTTGACAATATCTTTTGCTCCTGTTTCAAAGCAAAGAAAACTCTGTCAGTTTAAAAAAAATGCGGTGGTTGGTTGTGGCCTTGAACTTTCCACTTGACTGCTTGGCCTGTTCACCGACTATTCTTTTCATCCTTTCTTTGTTCAAAACCCGCCTTCCTTACGGCATGTATGTTGTTCCTTTCTTGACGGATCCCACAATTCCGATCTTGAAGTCTATGATTTCTTCAATGATTTCATTGGACAACCTTGGGTGTTTCTTGACTGGCTCTTTCTTTTGTCGGAATACACTCCCATATTTCCATTTGTTATATTTTCCCCCGAGTTGGCACTTTGCCGACCTTTGCGTCTTGTACGCACCCCAAATATTTTTATTGTTGCCCTCTCCATTGCACATGTTGCTCTTTTGGCTTAAAGCACTGGCCTTACCTTTTCCTGACTTACGACAATTGTCGTGTTGGCTAAATCCCATCTTGTGCAATTGGAAAGCTTGGTGGCAAATTTTGGAATCATTTCTATACTTGTTATGACCAGACAAACCCAATAAGAGGGAGGATAAAACAAGGTACAAAGGATAGAAAGAAAGGAAAACATAATTCCTAACAAGAAACCTACAGAAGAGTGACCTATCGGATTTTGAATACCGACTCTAGCGACCTTGACATGCACTTTTGGCCTTCTCTGTATAGCAAATTTGATGTTCAACTCTTGTTGCAAGCTCTGTTGTGAAACCGGTCTTCAACACTTCATTTCTTTGATCTGATCCTTAGTCGACTTGTAATGCCCATAGGGTTTTCACCATCAAGCCTCTCTCATTTGTGCTCTTTCTTTCTCTCGACTCACCGTCGCCTTACGGTGCCCGTGAGGGTTTTCACCGATAAGACTCTCTCATTTTGATTTCTCTCATCTTGGAGTCTCGTGGTGGTTCTCATCATCTTGAATTCTTCATTCTCCTTTGTTCGGACTGGAGTGTTGCCCTTGATGTGACTCACCTTTGCTCGTTTGACTCGGCATTTCTTGACGATTGGTCGAAAGGTCTTCCTTTGGACCGTAATGCAGGCTTTTGGATGGGATATAGAAAAAAGGATATAAAGGCTCAAAAATATTTCATCGTGGGTTAAAATTACAACTTTCGGAATCTTATTTATTCAACAAAAATAACTTCTGCCCCAGTTTCCTTCTTGGGGGATTTTTTTTGGATTTTTCTTTATTGTGACTGAACCTCAGAGAGGCTGCCTACGTACCCTTTCGGGATCAAGTCAAACGTAGTTTAGAACATAAGATCGCTTCCTTGTTGCGATTTGACTTCTCCCGATTTTCTTTCTCGTATTGCATTCTTTTCTTTCTTTTCTTTTCTTTTCTTTTCTTTTCTTTTCTTTTCTCTTTTTTTTTCTTCTTTTTTCCATTTGATTTCCCCGCTCAACCCTCAATTTTGTCGTTGATTCCGAAAGAGGGATATGAAAGAAAATATAATAAGGCTCGAAGGGATAACAATGGATAAAGTGTTTGGATAGCCGAATAAAATGCCTTCGTCATTCCAATCTTCAAGACCTACCAAGTACAAGCTACACAGTTAAACACCTTTGATTGATTCACATATTTGTCTTCTGTATTTGACGATTCTCAGTGCCATTGGGCAACAATCCCGATACCACGAATGGTTCCTTTAACCTTGGGGTACTCTTGCCTTTGGCTTTAAACTGATGAAGCATGATGCATTTCCATGGCGTTTCTTTTCATTCTGCTTTCTCCCAATATTCACTTAATTCAGACTTCACAGTATTCCAATATGTTTTTATTTCTTCCGAGTATCATTACATCTTCAACATTGTGCATGTCATGTTGCTAAAATCAGTATGAGAAGAATTGCAAAGTGATCAGAAATGGAATGACTAGGAATGATGGGAAACAGAGAGTTGTATTAAACTGATGGGTTGAAACAACAAGATGAACAACAAAACGAACAGACTAGACTAGAATTACAAACCTATACGGCACTAAACAATTTTTATTACTAAACAAAGCAAAGATAGAAGGGTTTTGACTCTCAAGACAACGTCGGATTACAACCCTGAAATAACCCGGGTAACAGAAATGACACCAAAATAAACCACCAAAACTCCAGGAGGTGGAGCACTTTCCCAATTGACAAGCATGGCATCTTAGCCACTGAATTCTGCATTAAGATCACTTTCTGTTTCAATATCTTCAACTTCAGTTGACAATTTCACAAGAAGATTCTCTTCACCCACGTCATCGGGCATCATTCCTACAAAATGTGCAACGCCATGTGCAGGTAAAGGATTCTGTGCAATGTTCTGGATGCCACTGTCTTGGACCGCAATTATTCCTTCCTGAATCATTCTTTCTATTTCTCTTTTCAAATCCCGACAACTTTCAACATCATGCCCCAGAGCATTGGAGTGGTATTCACACCTTTTAGATGAGTCAAAGGTTCTTGCACGTCGATCCACCCGATTTGGAGGAATGGGTGCAATCATGTCATTTTGTTTTAACTTCTCAAACAAGCTTGCATAGGACTCTCCTATTGGTTTAAAACTATATTTCAACTTTTGTTCCCTTCCGTACCCCTGGCTTGGATGTGGGTTATAAGGTACTTGAAAATTTTGCGGAGGCTGGTAAGTATTTTGTGATGTTCGGGCTCGCTTTCTTGGGTGTTTTGAAGGCTGAGCAATATATCGGACTGGATCAACAGAGTGTGGAGGGTTCTAAAGCGGATAGTAATACTTCAGTGGGTCATGGAAAACTTGATGAGGTTGCATATACCTTAGAGATGTTCTCATAGGACCTCTTCTTGACCCCGACATCATCATGATTTCTTCATCACTCTCATTCACATTACTAAATTCACTTTGGACATCCTGAGCCGCATCTTTGAGAGCTGCTTGACTTATAATTTTGCCGGTCTTAAGACCGTCCTCCACCATTTCTCCCATTTTGATTATTTCTTCAAAGGATTGACCAACTGCAGATATCATGTTTTGAAAGTAATCCGGCTTTTGAGCCTGAAGGAAAACAGTGGCCAACTCGCGATCATTCATGGGTGGCTTAGCTCTAGATGCCTGCTCTCTCTATTTGATGGCATATTCCCTGAAACTTTCAGTTGGTTTCTTTTTCAGTTTAGAAAGGGAAATACGGTTTGGGGTGACGTCGATATTGTATTGAAACTGTTTGATAAAGGCCCATGCCAAATCATCCCAGACGTACCAACAATATGTGTCTTGATCCCAAAACCATTCAGATGCTACTCCCGAGAGGCTTTCCCAAAAATAAGCCATAAGCAATTCTTCATTTCTTCCCACACCTCTCAATTGGTTGCAATACCTTTGAGGTGGGCTATGGGGTTTCCACGTCCATCGTACTTTTCAAATTTGGGAATCTTGAAACCAGACGGCAAGTGAGCATCGGGGAACATACATAGATCTCTGAAAGCAACACTCTTTTGACCTGCCATTTCTTGCGTGTTTTTCAGCCGTTGTTCTAATCTCTTCAATCTTTGGGCCATTTCTTCCTGTGCATTCTTTCGGGTAAGCTTCTCAACGTTTGAGGGAAGGTCAAACGAGTACGAGTGGTACTGTTCTTGTTGTATAGCAGATTGTTGTATAGCAGATTGTGACTCATGAGAAGGCTGTCCTTGGCCATTGGCCCATGCTTGACGCATTTTGGTCATTTGTTGTTTCAATGTTCTGTTTTCCTCAACCACGGTAGGCCCTTGTTGAACTTTCTGACCCTGAGTCTCTTGAGCACTTGTAACAACTCCGATGTCGGTTATCATTTTCCTTGAATCTTGCTTTCCAATTTACCACAACCAACCACCTCGACTTTCTGGATCAACAAAACGAAACCATCGGGTTAGCGTTAAGGTATTCCACTTATTGATTTCTTTTGTTTTTTTTTTCTTGCTATTTTCTTTTCTTTTTCCCTTTTTGTGGTTTTTTCATTTTTCCTTTTTTTTTTTTTTTTGTAGTTTTTCATTTTTTTTTTCTTTTTGGTTATGGATATGGTCGAATCCTATGTGGATTGCCTACGTATCATGACCCCGCATGAATCAGACCGAGCGTAGTTCTTGCAAATTAATGCAAGAAATAAAGAGATGTTTATTCGATTTTTTTTTTGATTTTTTTTTAAGGAAAATTATAGAAGCCGACTCCAACTACAAACTTGTGTAGGAGATTTCTACAAGAATAAGAATATTTTTGGTGTCAATTATGATTATTTCTACAAAATTGGCCACATAATGGCTTATTTGACAAAATGACTATTTTTTGCAAAATTTATTTAAGAAAGATAAACTTGAAATTTTTTTTTATCCTGTGGCTCATGGGGCATCGTTCGGCATCACCATAAACCAACACAAGACTATTTTTCATAAATTGGCCATGTAATGGCTTATTTAGACAAAGTGGCTCTTTTTTGCAAAATTTATTTAAGAAAGATAAACTTGAAATTTTTTTATCCTGTGGCTCATGGGGCATCATTCGGCATCACCATAAACCAACACAAGACTAAGGAAGTTAAAAATGCAAAGATGTGGCTATTTCAGCAAAATTTCGGCCATGTAATGGCTTGTTTGATAAAGTGGATATTTTTTGAAAAGTTGAGCAATTACTCAAACTTAATTTTGCGGATACAGCCTTTCGATATTTCCGCGAGGGAATATTTCAAGGCTATGCCCGCAAATTTTTTAAAATGACTCAAAGTGGCTATTCTTGCAAAAACGGCCTTCCGGCGTCCTTTTGAAGGACATTCGGCTTATTTTAAGCAAGAATAGCATCACCCAATTTATTTATAACAAAATAAAAAATTTGACATTTTTTGGTTATTTTTGCAAAAAAGGGTGTGAACCCCGACTTGATTTTGCGGCTATGGCCTTGCAACATTTCCACAAGGAATATTTCAAGGTTTTGCCCGCAAATTATTAAAAAGGTTTCAAAGTGGCTATTTTTGCAAAAACAGCCTTCCGGCGTCCTTTCAGAACATTCGGCTATTTGCAAAAACGGCATCACTTTGATTTTATTGACAAAAACACACACATTTTTTTCATTTTTTTGAAAGGGGTGGTTGGACCCGATAAGGGTTGCCTACGTATCCCACCTAACGGCGAGAATCAAACCTGCGTAGTTCGGTCAGATTATTTGACCAATTATTTCAACAAAATTGTTCTACCTATTTTTCAAAATTTTTTTTTCAAGCAATCGACAGCATTTCGTCGACATTTCGATATTCTCTATTCTAAAATTTCCTCTTTTTTTTTGTTTTACAGGAATTTAGCCAATCAACATAATAGGACAAATAAATGCAACATATAACATGCTCGGTCTTTGATTACCGGGTCACCTGTCCTAGACGGACCCAACCCCTGTGTTGAGTCCCTCTAAGTCAGTTATGATGCAAATAATCGCCCTAGACCTATGTTCAATATCTTATGGTTTAATAGAGTACTAGACCGTGTACCCGAGTGGACAACTCGGATCGAGGAGGGGCTACGTACTGGTGACCCGCGGGGTCATTCGGCTTTGTAACTTATCCGGCATCTGTTTCTTATTTTGGGTATTGACACTAACAGAAAGGGGAGTCTCAACCAGTAAGCACATCCCCGGGGGTAAGAAGAGAAGGGTTTTCGGCACAGTTTTATATATACAGTTCACGCAATATCAAAGCGGTAAACATGTAGCACATTAATCAAAATATATAATGAAATCAGATATAAACAAAAAATAGCAATTTAACTGAGCTCGAATTCTTAAACCACGACCCGAAGTTCTGGGTTTCTTATTCCCAACAGAGTCTCCAGAGCTGCCACACCTCCTTTTTTCATATATTATTATGCTACTTTACCCGTGAGGGCATAGAACCTCGGGAAGAGATGTAATAATAATCAGGGAAGGAGTTTTTCCACTTAAAGGACAGTCGGAACGGGATCAATTTATTTAATTTTTTATAGTCGCCACTTGGGAAAATAATGGTGTCCCAAGTCACTAGTTTAATCCCGAACCGAGGAAATTTATGACTCTGTAATACAGTCTGCGAAACTAGAAACCTTGATAAGGAATTCTGTTAACCCGGGAGAAGGTGTTAGGCACTCCCGAATTCCGTGGTTTTAGCACGCTCGCTCAACTGCAATTTTTGTTTTTATCTGATTTCTTTATATATTTTAACTATGTGCTATTATGTTCCGCTTTTCAATTTTTAGAAGAATTACGACGTCACGAAAACACATTTCGAGCCACACCGCAACCAGTACGCCTGTGACTTTAATGTATTTCAGTTTCGCCGAGAGTAAGATTTGGGTCACATAAATGCGCACCCGTATTTAGGAAAGTGATTTATTAAAGTCGTGCCTAAAAGAATCCATCGTGTTATTAACTTTGGGAAAGACCGTGAAATTTGCTGAACGGTCCTTCCAAATCTACATATTTTATACCAATCAACTTCCAAGTTGCTGCCTTCATATGCCTTGCCCAAAAGCAACTGTATCCACTAGACACGAGTCTGTGAGACTTGAAAAAGGGCATTCGTAAATAATTGGCCAGGTTTGGCATTGCCCAGTTGCACCAGCTAGCTACGTAAGAATCTAACTAGCATATTTACGTACATAAATAATCCATAATAAGTAGAATTAGTGATAAAAAAAAACTAAGACATAATATTTTACGATATCGCGCGAGTAAATTGCATTGATAGTACTATGTAAGTACATTTTACTTCTCCGTTACTGTTAGTGAATACTATAAATTAAATCTACTCTAAACTAAATGAAGGTCAAAGGGATAAACCAACTTATATGTATGTTAAGCTCGTCCTTACTAAATGCAATTGTAATTTACTCCTAACACTAATAGCTTGATATCGGCAAGGATTAGCTAAGTTTCCGCTTTTGTCTGCCAACAGCTACAGGGAAAACAGTTGGAAAAGCCAGCAAAAGATTTTTTTAATGCCAAAGTTATGTCCTTGTAGGCAATGGCAGCACAAATTCAGCTAAAAAAAATAGATTAATAAGTTACCAGTCAGAAACCAAATGAAGCACGCAGAATTGCTTTCACAGACAATACCTCATCTATACTTCTCCAGCAAATATAATGTGTTAGAAGAAATCAATCCACTAGGCACACAAATTGAAATTCAGTAAAGACTAATGAAAGATAAAATGTCCAACACAGACCTTAATAAAAGCATTCTACAAAAGAGCTTTACACCAATAAGTAGTATAAAAATCACTTATCAACAGAAATTGCAAGGTAATGCAGTTAAATGACACCATACCTCGCATCTGGAGGGTTCAACACTTCCTCGTTTTGGTGAGGCCAATCAAGGTGCCTTCCAGTACTTTGGACTCGAAGAAGATCAGGCACCTCTAATCATCATACAGACAAATGATGGGGAGAAATATTTCAAACCAAATGTTGAGCCTGTTAAAGTCGTGGTTGCTGACACTCTCCAGGATATGGTTTTCAACTCTGCAAAGAATGTACTCCTCGAGTTTTATGCTCCTTGGTGCGGACACTGCAAGCAATTGGCCCCGATCCTTGATGAAGTAGCTGTCTCATTTGAAAGCAATGCTGATGTTATGATGCAATTATCGATGCTTAGAAGCAGCGTTTCGACCAAGAGAATAACAGCACACATAAAAATGATCAGCACCACCAGATGCATTCCAAACTCTAAACTCCGATCTAATTTTATTAGTATAACCAGCAACAAAATCTTCAATCGCAGCTTAGTTAAACTTGACTCGCCGAATAGAACCTCAGACAATAGTCGACCACGAGTAGCAATGATTCTCAATTCTAGCAGCGCAGTAAGAAACAGGGAAGCTGACCCGTTTGGAAATCCTCGACGTCGAGCAATCACAGTTGAACCAGGCGCGAATCTGCCCGGATTGAACCTCGGACAGTGACTTCAAATAGAAAACCAACCAGACGGTACCTCAATGCACGATACAAATATAGCCCTTCTATACAACGACCATCAACAATCTCAAAGCTCGTCGAAATACTAGAACTAAACTAGTGACCAACGAACACAACATAAGCATGATGTTGCGTTTTTGGCTTTTGTTTCAGAGAAGAAGGGAAAGCTACTTTCGAAATAGAGAGTTTCAGTGTTCATTGAATTCTGTGATTTAAGCTTAAGAGGGAACAACTACCTCGTCTGATGAGAGTATCCAATTTCGGAAAATAACTGAAACTCTCTGTCTAGAACTAGAACAGGATGGAAGAAACTTATCAAAACTTTAACCTAACAACAGAATCAATGAACAGATCTCGCCAATGAAACCGCAGAAACAATCATCGAAACTCAGTTATCGAAATTCAAACACAAACAAAAAAAAACTTGAGACTCGCCGGAAAACTCGACGACACAAATTACTCCTCAAATCGCAAAAGTATCACTGATTTATAATTCTATCAACAGTCAAATTTCAGAAATTCAGGAAGATGAAGCTAAGTCAACCACGGATATGTCTTCAAAAATAGAATGGAATAAGAATATTACTCAAAATGTATAGGAGTCTAATTGCGGCCTTGAATGTTCAATCCCAAATCAATTCAAAATATGCTGAGATGAAATTTTTTTCTATAACTTCGAGTATGAATGTACAAGCAAAGAAAACTCAGCAATGTTTTGGAATTGAGTTAACACAGTGGCTGAACTGAACAAGGAGTCACGAACTTAAGCCTCGAACGACGACTTCACCTCAACAACACCTCCAACCTCAAACGAAATCCATTGTTTTTTTACCAAAAATCAAAGAGAAGACGAACAAAACAGAGATGCGACTATCAAACTATGAAACAAATATCCTGTGTTATCCCTTTTTTTTTGTGCTGAGACCAAAAACACAATCGAAAAGAAGAAGCTATTTTTGAACCCTAGTTTTCCTCTTCTCCATTTTCTCTCAATCTCTCTCCTTTAAAATCTACTCCAAATATCTGAATTTTCGCCCCTTCTGCTAAATAGCTTTTAAGCTTATCTCAAAATGGAGGAGCCAGGGAGCACGCTAATTCCGTGTCCCTAATGTGAAGGATCTGTTGATTTTTTTTAAAAGAAAAATGGGTTGGGTATTGAGTGGGTCGGGTTTGGGCATGGATTGGGCCTGGGCATGGATTTTGCTTGGGCAGAATTTGTGGGGTTTAGGCTCAACTAAACTTTGGCCCAGATTGGTCATTTTAAGAACAAATTCTTTTCCTTCTTTATTTGTTCTCTTGTTTTCTTTTTATTTCCTTTTTTTTTGTATTTTTACATGAATTTTCATGCAATTAACACACAAATTGTAAAAATAAGGAAAAATTATTTATTTTGAATTTTTATGGGAATAACTCAAATATAGGGTAAAAATCACGTGCTCACACTATGTTTGACATATTTGTGGGCTGTAAGCCTTGTTTGGGGCCTTGTGCCGACCTGTAGTATCTTTAGAGGATAATATTTATGTGATAGCTATATTTGCGTAATCACTGATCTCAGTCCTGGAAATTGAAATCACAGTATTGATATGCTAAGTCACCAGATTTTGCAAATTTAATAAAGTTAAAGTATTTTCATATATTATGAACTGGAAACTAGAATTAAGAAAAATGAACCGTTTTGTGACTTATCTGATAATTGTGGACTGAGGATGGATCGGGCTGCATGCCGCAGCGATTATTATGATATGAGGATGGGGCTGCACGCCGCAGCGGTATTTGCGCTTAGGCTGTAGGAGCCCCTCCGGAGTCTGTACACACCCCCAGTGAGCGCCATCGACGTTAAATGGATCGGGCTACACGCCGTAGCAGTTATGTGCATTGCATTGCATCTTTATTTGTTAAATTATTCTGTGGTAGCTATATTGTACTTTTGATGCTAGTTCGTAGGAGATTCGGACTGTAGTTTAGCTTCATATTGTGGTATTCTGTGGATTTCCTACTTTCAGCTGCTTTTATATATTTATTACTCACTGAGTTCTTAGTACTCACCCCTACTCCCTGCACCTTTGTGTGCAGATTCAGGTACACAGGAGGGATAGCGAGCACTCCAGCTTTTATCAGTATTTATTCGAGTTGCTGTGGTAGCTGCTGGCGTTCGCAGGACCTGGCTTCTCTCTTATTCTATTTTTCCTTTGTATATAAATTATTCAGACTTTAGTATTTGGATTAGATATTGTTATCCGATCTTGTTTAGAGGCTCCAGACTCGTGACCCTAGATCTTTGGGTGGTTATTCAGTTTAGCTTTATTGTTGAAATAATATCCAGGTAATTGATTTGAGCTTCATGCTCGGGTGAGAGTGTAAATGGTCGGGCTTGCCTAGCGGGTGTGTTGGGCGCCATCACGATCGGGATTTGGGTCATGACAGCAGGTTATGAGTATAACTTAAGCTTCATGAGTCTTGAGCCGGTTGGTAGAGTCTTGTGGATCGGTACGGGGACGCCTGTACTTATCCTCGGGAGGCTGCAAACCTTTAGGAAATACTTCACATTTTTTGGAATTCTTATCGTACGTACTTGATTCAGCTTGAGATATAATTTTTGAAATTCCTTCCACACGCTTGTGTACGCATCGAGCGCTCAGTAATATAATTGCCTTGATGGCTTGTGATTTCCTGATCGAGGGTGAGATATAATCTTTGTGAGTTCATGTTGGGCCAGTCGGGAGGACTTGAGGCCAGATCTTTGTCTATGACATGAGCAGCAAGGCACGGATTTTGTGAGCTAGTATTAAACTTATATGACTGGTATTGCCCTTAACCGTGGAAATGGAAGCTTAATAATGTACGAGCTATCAGGTGTTAGATCCTTATTGTAATCTCTTGTGTAGCCTCGAACTATGGGTGTGGTGAATATTTATCATATCTCTTAGTTGGAAGGTAAAGTGCCATGTAATTGATTTGAGCTTCATGCTCGGGTGAGAGTGTAAATGGTCGGGCTTGCCTAGCAGGTGTGTTGGGCGCCATCACGACCGGGATTTGGGTCATGACAAGTTGGTATCAGAGCTTAGGTTACCAGGCCTCATGAGTCTTGAGCCGGTTGGTAGAGTCTTGTGGATCGGTACGGGGACGCCTGTACTTATCCTCGGGAGGCTGCAAACCTTTAGGAAATACTTCACATTTTTTGGAATTCTTATCGTACGTACTTGATTCAGCTTGAGATATAATTTTTGAAATTCCTTCCACACGCTTGTGTACGCATCGAGCGCTCAGTAATATAATTGCCTTGATGGCTTGTGATTTCCTGATCGAGGGTGAGATATAATCTTTGTGAGTTCATGTTGAGCCAGTCGGGAGGACTTGAGGCCAGATCTTTGTCTATGACATGAGCAGCAAGGCGCGGATTTTGTGAGCTAGTATTAAACTTATATGATTGGTATTGCCCTTAACTATGGAAATGGAAGCTTAATAATGTACGAGCTATCAGGTGTTAGATCCTTATTGTAATCTCTTGTGTAGCCTCGAACTATGGGTGTGGTGAATATTTATCATATCTCTTAGTTGGAAGGTAAAGTGCCTTACGTGTAGTAAAGCGAGTTTAGACTCAGGAAGGCTAAAGTGATTATGCTATGTGTATCCTGGTGGAGGGTATTGTACCGAAATGCTAAATTGAGGCGAAATAGGTGTAATTGAAAGGTATTTGATATGTGTTATGATGCGAGCAGGTGTAGGGCATGTTCAGGTATAAATTGTGATAATATGATTCATATAGTATTGAGATTTAATGTTGTTGCAATACATTGTGATGTCTTGTTGAGTTGTGGATGTATTGTTAGAATGGTTTGGTGATTCTCTGACAGGTGGATAAGCCAATTTACAAAGGAAACTCTGCCGAAATTTTTGAAAAATTTGGGACTTAGAAAAGATTTCTGTCAGCTAAAGAGAGTAGGCTTAACAGTAGTGTGTGTATAAATGCAAGAGTTGCAGAAGAGTTAAGGTCTCTAATGATTAAAGTCTATGTCAAGGCTTGTAAATGACTTGAGTTTAATCTCACGATAACATTGTGGCATCATTTGAGTAATAATGACATAGGTGGCTAAAAGTGCTTTGATGTATTAGCTTCGAGCCAAGTTGGAGAGTTTGTTGTTAATCAACCGATTGCATTGTTGTGTGCTATGTTGGTTCTATCTCTAAGTATGTTGGGAAAAATTTTGATAAAGGTTATGGTGCTTCGTAGATGTGAAGAAATACTAGGATGTTTTGAACTGATGTTGGTAAGGGATGTTCGGTGTATAGAAAGTTAAGATAGCTAATTGTGTTTGTATGTAATCATGTTCTGCGGTGTCAAGGTTCTAGCAAGGCACGAGTGGTTCTGTTTAATAAGACAGTTGAAGTGCAGCTGAATAAGGGTGAATGACGCCCGAGAATTGTTTACGGTGTTTAATACTTTGCTTGTAATAGTAAGGTGTCTTAAGATTGTGTATATAGCTAAAGACGGTGGTTTCGTTAGAAGGAATCAAGACTTGTGTACGTTATGTGAATGAGGGGATTCTATGTATCTGTGTTGGGGAGTAATGATATCGAATTCAAAATCGCAGGAAGTTCTTCAAAACAAATTATTGTAGAAGGTGGTACTTCTGGGAAACATTGAGAGAGTATTCAGCGGTCTGTGAGCCTTAGACCGTGTACTCTTGTGTATGAGTCTCGTGTGGTAACATGATTTGAGATATTGTAATGCTACAGTAAATAGAATATTAAATTTAAGATGAATCAGAAAGGAAATTGGGTAAATGGAGCAACTTGTTAATAAACCGGAACGGTATGATAAGGATACGATTAACTACTAGTATATGTTTGAAGTAATGAGTCTTGCATATATAGGGCAACAAAGCTCTTGAGTGCTGGCAGTTATGTAGCTCGATGTGGGTAAAAAGGACTCAGTCCTGGCAGTTAGACTTATGCAATGAATTGGGAGAAAGAGTTTGTGATGTGTTCTACCGTGGTTTGAAAATGAGTATATTCATGTTGGTATGCGAAGCTGGGAATGTGTAATGAGTTTTCTTCTATATGGAATCATGAAAGTCCTTGACTAGTTGAGTGCGTTGATGTTTGCGGCGTAGAAAAGGGATAGAAGTTTCCATGTTATCTTAGTGTGGTATGGTATATGCAATGTGTTATGAAAAGTTGATAATGGCATGTTCAAGGTTTTGAGATCAGTTCATAATATATGGGGAGTCATAAAAAAAAAAATTTAATGAGCAGCGCGGGCAGCTGCAGGCAATTTAAGAATCGATCTTTCTGGTGATTAAAAAAATAAAAATAAAATAAAAATACTGCTATTCTAGTGATTTGGCAAGGTATATGGTCAAAAAGGGACAAGGTGCTGTAAACTAATAATATCTAGTGGTATGGTTGTATTCTCTTGTTGGATCAATGGTGATGATTGAATTGTTGATGGCATAGGGAAAATTTCTGAATGACTTTCGTGGTATGAATGGATGATTGATGTGTGTTAAGTATTCATACAGTGGAATGTGGGATCAGGCGTAGTGAATCATGTGTTATATAGGTAATGGAGACTACAAGTTCTCGTAATCCGCCTATGCAGTGGTTGTATATCGGGGTATCAGCATTGTTTAGAGATTATCGGAAATTAGAAGCCCGAGTGGCTCTCCTTCAGCTTGATATGATGAATTTGGGCTATGAGACTTGAGTGCAGACTGGTTGTCATACGTCAGGTTGCCTAGACTAATGTGATATGGACTATGTCGGGAATAGCACAAATTGTTTAGCAGAGTGCATCAGAGTATGCTCCAATAGGGTAGTTGTACCCATGACCAACGGACGCCTGGTAGGTATTGCTTTGTCAGTGGGGCCTTCGTGGCGGATATCAGTGCAGAAGCTTCTGCCATTAATTTAGTTTCGGTATTGGGGAACTTTGTCGGATGCGTATCTTGTGGCAGAGCTTGAGGTTATATATGTGTGTTGTAATGAGCAATCTGACTCGATGTGCATTTCTTTTTGCGAGAGTTTTGCGTGGATCGGGTGGCACGCCGCCACGGGTTATTTGGATCGGGTGGCACGCCGCCACAGGTTTGGTATCTGGATCGGGTGGCACGCCGCTACGAGTATGTCATTTTGAGCAGGTCGCACGCCGCAACCGCGTTATATGGATCATAGTTTTTCCTATAGGTTACCTTGTGTACTATACTTCTTAGTCTATGAGAAAAGTCAGTATTGGGTGTCGCTCGGTGAATGGCGCGTCAGTTGTGTCCTTACAAGAGTTGATGGCGTATATTGATTGTTTCACCATGGGTGAGATTGATTGTTTGAGTTCAGACCTAGATCTGTGTGTGGTTGACTGTTTTGAGCATGATGAGATGACTTGAGGTGTTTCATGGGTAATAGTGTTTGGATGGAACCATAAGTTGTGGCAAAGCCATATGATGTTATGACCTTTCGAGGAGAGTTCAGGTACTCTATTTCTGTAATGTGAGACGGGATCTCAGTCCTATGTTATGATGGTACGGAGGAATTAAATTACAGCTATTATGTTTGAGTTAGTTGTCATGAATTGAGTATGTTCAGTCGTTTCCTATTTGAGCATGTGTTGTGCTCGTCGTGGCTTAGGCCGGTGTGGAGGTGTCATATCGCCAATGCGGTGTGTTATAATTGAAATGATCGTTGGAGCGGTTAATGAGTGCGGGCATATGTGGTTTAAGCTGATTAGAAAGGTAACATCGAGGTTTGGCTCCGAAATCTATTGTGGTATCAGTTAAAAGGGAAATGGATTCGCAAATGGATTACCTGAGAGATGGATTCACTATATCGCATGTTTCAGCTACCGTGGGCAGGGTATGAAGGTGTTGGAATAAGACTTTAGCTAATGAAAAAGGTTTTCCAGTTAGTATTTGGTTATTATGGGAAATTTTTGTGATTAGAGGGCATCGTCTCGAGTGAATGGGTTGTTTGGTACACCGTAAGATCTCACCCGGAGTGGCGAGTATGGGCTACTACAGTTGGTTCGGGTGTATTCTGAGTATAGACGTGGGAGTCGGATTTGGTATATGATTTCGGAAAGTGCAATGCGGTCTATGGTTCAGATGGACTGCGGAAGTTCAGCTATATTATGTTATCGGACTTATGATAGATAGGGTGATGTGGTACCACCCCAAATATATGCTTGGCAAGGTCATTCAGCTATTGGGTTGCTTCTAATACAACTCTGGGTACGCTCGAGGACGAGTGTTTGTTTAAGTTGGGGAGAATGTAACGACCCGACCCGTCTATTACGGGAATTACCACCCCGTTACCTTGCATTTACATATTTTATGCTTTTATACCAGTATTAGAGTATATCGGGTGAGTTAGGAGTAATACGGGTTGAAAATGAAACAAATAGCATGTTTGAAAGAAGCTTGAATATGGGAAGTCAACCTAGAGTTGACTATTGAGTTAGAGTGCTCGGAATAAGATTCCGATGATTCGACTATTTTTGGGGGATCATTTATGACTTAGGAGAGCAATCGGAATCGAATTCGGAGGTCCGGTGTAGTTTTAGGCTTGAATTGGCGAAGGTTGAATTTTGGCGAAAACCGGATGGTAGGTAAGATTTTGATCAGGGGGTCGGAATGGAATTCCGACAATTTCTGTAGCTTCGTTATGCGATTTTGGGTACGTCTCCAAATTTTCAGGTCATTCGGACGTCGTTTGATCGGGTTTTGGATTGAATGTTAGTTTCGGAAGTTTGGAAGAAAACTTAGGCTTGAATCCGCGTAAAAATGGTGATTTTGATGTTTATGATGTTGTTTTTGAAGATTGGAACGAGTCTGTATCATGTTTTGGAGTATGTTGGTGGTTTTTGTTGGGGTCCCGGAAGCCTCGGGAGGAATTCGGGGGTCCAAACGGACCATTTTTAGGAAAAAGAAGAAGGCTGGTTGCTATCATAAATGCAGCAGGAATTTGCTCTCCGCAATCGCGGGGCGGGGGACACGATCGCGTAGGGTTAGGGGCTAGACCAATGCGACCGCATGAGCAATAGTCACGATCGCGTAGAGTTAACCGGGTAGCCATTGCGATCGCATGAGCTCCTACGCGATCGCGTAGGAGAGAAATGGGGTCCAGGGAATTTGTGTTACGCGATCGCAGGAGTAGAGACGCGATCGCGTGAGGCCGACTTTTTAAACATCGCTATCGCGTGAGGCAAGTCGCGATCGCGTAGGGTTGAATTGCTGTCAGTGAAATAAAAATCACAGAACATAGGGCTCGCGGGTTTATACCCCAAAAACACAATTTTGAGCCCTAGAGAGAAGAAAATATGAGGAAAACACTGAGAAATCATCGGGTATTCATCGGAGGTAAGATTCTTGACTCAAAAACATAATTTTATGGTAGAATTACATCAATCTTCATGAATTTGGGTAGAAATTTTGAACAATTGTGGCTTAGGTATTGAAAACGGGATTTTGAGTTTTGAAAGGCCATTTGAACTCTGATTTCGATAAATTTTATATGCACGGACTCGTGGCGAGACGAGGATCGCGTTGGTTCTAATTTCAGAATTTTCTGAGAGTGGGCCCGAGGTCGGGTTTTACCAACTTAGTGTATTTATGCGAATTTCATGTAAATCGAAATGGGTTATGATTCTTTGACCCGTATTTGATATAATTATTGTGGTTTGACTAGATTCTATGCACGAGGAAGCGAATTTCAAAGGAAAAAGCATCGCGGATGAGTCTACGACCGGCTAGAGGTGAGTAGTTTGTGTATATGGTAGCCTGAGGGTTCGTAGCCCCCGCTTAGCACATTGTGACGCTAGTAGGGCATGGCTCGCACCCTGTGGCAGGTGCGGGATTGATTGTGACTGGGGATTGAGACTTGGTCCATCCCGGATATGGATAATATGCTATTAGTGATGGAAATACACTGTGTTTGACATATTTGTGGGCTGTAAGCCTTGTTTGGGGCCTTGTGCCGACATGTAGTATCCTTAGAGGATAATATTTATGTGATAACTATATTTGCGTAATCACTGATCTCAGTCCTGGAAATTGAAATCACAGTATTGATATGCTAAGTCACCGGCTTTTGCAAATTTAATAAAGTGAAAGTATTTTCATAAATTATGAACTGGAAACTGGAATTAAGAAAAATGAACTATTTTGTGACTTATCTTATTATTGTGGACTGAGGATGGATCGGGCTGCATGCCGCAGCGGTTATTATGATATGAGGATCGGGCTGCACGCCGCAGCAGTATTTGCGCTTGGGCTGTAGGAGCCCCTCCGGAGTCTGTACACACCCCTAGTGAGCGCCATCGACGTTAAATGGATCGGGCTACATGCCGTAGCGGTTATGTGCATTGCATTGCATCTTTATTTGTTAAATTATTCTGTGGTAGCTATATTGTACTGTTGATGCTAGTTCGCAAGAGATTCGGACTGTAGTTTAGCTTCATATTGTGGTATTCTGTGGATTTCCTACTTTCAGTTGCTTTTATATATTTATTACTCACTGAGTACTTAGTACTCACCCCTACTCCCTGCACCTTTGTGTGCAGATTCAGGTACACAGGAGGGATAGGCGAGCACTCCAGCTTTTATCAGTATTTATTCGAGTTGCTGAGGTAGCTGCTGGCGTTCGCAGGACCTGGCTTCTCTTCTTATTCTATTTTTCCTTTGTATATAAATTATTCAAACTTTAGTATTTGGATTAGATATTGTTATCTGATCTTGTTTAGAGGCTCCAGACTCGTGACCCTAGATCTTTGGGTGGTTATTCAGTTTAGCTTTATTGTTGAAATAATATCCAGGTAATTGATTTGAGCTTCATGCTCGGGTGAGAGTGTAAATGGTCGGGCTTGCCTAGCGGGTGTGTTTGGGCGCCATCACGACCGGGATTTGGGTCGTGACAATAGATTGTGCCATGTATTTTGGATTAACGCCTACTCTGTCCAACCAGTCAACTTTCAATTGCCACATTTGCTGTTCCATACTTTCAAAAACCCGCTTTTCACCAAAACCCAAACATTGCTTGTCTTGCCATGTTTCGAGTACCTTTCAACCATAGATTGCTTTTATTTTCCCATCTGAAAACTCACTTTCACCTTACGGTGCCCGTGAGGATTTTCACCAATAAGACTCTCTTATTTTTATTTCTCTCAACTCACATCGCCTTATGGTACCCATGAGGGTTTTCACCAATAAGACTCTCTCATTTTCATCATTTTCCTTCAGGCACCAGAGTGTTGTCACCAACATGCATCACTTTACCTGCTCGTATTGGTATTTCTTAAAATTGATCAGAAGGTTTTTCTTTGTACTGTAATATGGCTTTTGGACAGGTTTTAGAAAGAAGGGTATACAGGCTCAAAATAATTCAACGTGGATTCAAAATTTACAACTTTCCGAATCATATTTCTCGTAACAACCACAACTTCTACCCCAGTTTCCTTCTTGGGGATTTTTTGGACTTTTGTTTTGTTGTGACTGAACCTTAGAGAGAGGCTGCCTATGTGCCCTTTTGGGATCAAGTCAAACTTAGTTCAGGCGACTACTTTTGTTGTTGCGATCTTTCTTTCTTCTACTTTCTTTTTTCTTTCTTTTCAGTTCTTTTCTTTTCCTTCTCTTTTCTTTTCTTTTCTTTTCTTTTTTTTCTTTTTTTTTGTCTTTTCTTTTCTCTTTTTCTTTTCTTTTCATTTCTCTTTGTTCTTTTCTTTTTCACTATTTTTCTCTTGTTTCTCCACTTACTTTCCCTGCTCAGGTTCTCGAATTTTGTTGTTGATTCCGAAAGAGGGATACAAAAGAAAATAGAATAAGGCTCAAAGGGATAACAAATGATAAAGTGTTTGGATAGCAAAATAAAATGCCTTCGTCATTTCAATCTCAAAACATACCAAATATAATTAGGTACATAAAGATAAAAAAATCATACATAATATCTCTTGACTGCATTAGAGTTGATAGTCATTTCTACACATTTTCCTTCTACATCTGTTAGATACAATGCACCATTGGACAATACTCGGGTTACAACAAACGGCCCCTACCAGTTGGGGGTGAACTTTCCTTTTGCTTCATCCCAATGAGGTAAGATACGCCTCAACACCAATTGCCCTACTTTAAACTTCCAAAGACGTACTTTCTTGTTATATGCTCTTGCCATTCTCTGTTGGTATAGCTGTGACATACTGCTGCCAATCTCTTTTCATGAATCAAGCTCAATTGTTCCAAACGGGCTTTGACCCACTCATCATCATCAATTTCTGCTTCAATAATGATCCGAAGGGATGATATTTCAATTTTCCCAGGTATCACTACCTCCGTACCGCACACCAATAGATAAGGAGTCGCCCCTACTGAAATGCGAATAGTTGTGCGATAACCTAACAGAGAAAAAGGTAACTTCTCTTGCCATTGCTTGGATCCTTCCACCATTTTCCGGAGTATCTTCTTGATGTTCTTGTTAGCTGCCTCGACCGCTCCATTTACCTTAGGACGATATGAGGTGGAATTGCGGTGCATGATCTTAAACTGCTGATATGTTTCCGTCATCAGATGGCTATTGAGATTGGCACCATTATATGTGATAATCACCTTCAGAATTCCAAGTCGACAAATGATATTTGAATGCACAAAATTGACCACTGCCTTCTTGGTCACTGATTTGAACGTTTTCATCTCAACCCACTTAGTGAAGTAATCAATGGCTACTAGAATAAACCTGTACCCATTAGATGTTGCTGGCTCGATTGACCCAATGACATCCATCCCCTAAGCAACAAAGGGCCATGGTGCTGACACTGTATGCAATTCAGATGGCGGAGAATGAATCAGATCTCCATGTACCTGGCATTGATGACATTTTTACACAAAACTGATACAATCTCGTTCCATAGTAAGCCAGTAATAACCTGCTTGGAGAATCTTCTTTGCCAATACATATCCACTCATATGAGGTCCACAAACCCCCCCATATACCTCGGTCATGATAGTTGTAGCTTGTTTAGCATCCATGCACCTCAATAAACCAAGATCTGGAGTTCTTTTGTACAAGACCCATCTGCTGAAGAAAAATCCGTTTGCCAAGCGTCTAACGACCCTCTTTTGAACCCCTATGGCATGTGCCAGATATACTCTCATTCCGAGGTATTCTTTGATATCATGTAAGATTGGCTTGGAATGTATTTATATATGGTATGGAAAGTTCCCCTAAATAATTTACACATATTTAAGGTTAGTTCTTTCCAGGGGGTAAGAATCGCCCCAAAGAATAATAAAGAGTATATGAGTAAATAAGGTAGATCATCAGTGTTAAGACAACATATCAAGAGAGGGAAAACCGGCTAATGCAACACTACCTACTGAACTCTATTTTAAGAAAATGTTTTGAAGGAGTTTACCTTCCAGATTCTCTGCAATATGTGGTATATGCAATCTGAACGGTTGTACCAGGTCACCATGACAGTGTTCGAATATGTCGTCATATGCAATAAGTTAGCTGAGCCTCAAAGGATCTGTTGTGAATGTGGTAGTTTGCAGAAATGTAATTTAGGAAAGCACTCAGGCTATGTGCTTCATTATAGTCAATACTTATCTTACATGACCAGCCAGAGGTAGAGGTCGGGATGTTAGAGGTGGAGGTGAGAGTACTAGAGGTGGAGACCCAACTGTTGATGTAATTTCTATGGTATGACTAAGGTCACTACACCAGATGGTGTTATCACATGTACAATTTTGATTGTTATAAAAAAGATATTTTTCAATTTGATTTGGTTTTTGAAAAGTTTAGGCAAGTCCTCTTAATATTCCCCACTCATGAGTGAGCTTCTTAAGCATCAAATCTACTTATGTGAATACTCAATTGGGCTATTATACAGAGATAGCTATCCCCATTATTATGTGTTGGTCACTAAGAAAATTTATGAGGCTAAAAGTGACTTTATATCACTTACTACAAAGGGTTTTGATGTAATTCCTGGAATAATTAATTTCAGTTGTTAATAGTACGCCCTATCGGTATGAGGATTCATTTAATGTCGTGATTTTCTTTGACGAACAATTTTTGAAAAGAAGAAAGAGAGAAAATGAAAATTTTTAGTTGGTACGATGTGTAGGTACTGGTGATGCAGAGTTGAGGACGAGATCCTTAAATTTTTGTATAATGTGTAGTATTTGAAACCGAGCTTCAAGCTGCGGTGGGTCTCATATGAGAACAAGGTCCTGGTGGTAAAAGTTTATATATTTAAAATTCTCTTTTTATGAAATTAAAATTTTTGTATTATATTTTAAATGGGAGTCATGCCTGTTAGGCTTATTTGATAATTCTTGTATAGTTTCTATTCACATTAGCCATTTCCATTTTATAATCTTTGAGTTTTAGCCTTGAGACGAGCACCCGGGTGAGGATAAATATGAATATTAATTCAGGAAAGTAATCATGAGGTCTCCATACCTCATTATGAGTAAAGTGGGAGTTTTAGAATAAGGTATTTGATAACACGCAGTTAATTGGCAATGTTGTAATTTAGGGACAACTCTTATGGCCAAAGTCATGGTTATGTACATATGTACGAGGTGTTCATGCTTTACTTAGACTTGTTCGCGATAGTCTCCATTAATAACGTATTGATATGCTCCCGCAATTAGGAAGAGCATGCACAACATCTCAGAGTGGCTCTCCAAACTCTAAAAAATAGTCAGCTATATGCAGATGTTTCCAAAGTATGAGTTCTAGCTAAGTACA
This sequence comes from Nicotiana noctiflora, assembly GCA_032618575.1. NCBI lineage: Eukaryota > Viridiplantae > Streptophyta > Magnoliopsida > Solanales > Solanaceae > Nicotiana > Nicotiana noctiflora. The sequence continues at coordinate 165,362 of JASVEL010006921.1, forward strand.
GTTGCATTCCTGGGTCATGTTGTGACGGCAGAAGTTATACAGGTTTATCCAAGGAAGATGGAAGCAGTCAAGGACTGGTTTAGACTAACATCAGCCACAAAGATCCGGAGTTTCTTGGGATTAGTAGAGTATTATTGGAGGTTTGTGGAGGGATTTTCATCTATTACAACCCCGATGACCAGATTGACCCAGAAAGGTGTTCAGTTAGAATGGTCAGATAAATGTGAGGCGAGCTTTCAGAAGCTCAAGACAACTTTGACCACGACACCGAGTGTTAATTTTGCCCACGGGTTCAGGGCCTTAAACAGTCTACTGTGATGCTTCTTGTACTGGGCTTGGAGCGGTGTTGATGCAAGATGAAATGGTTATTGCATATGCATCGAGACAGTTGAAAATCCATGAGAAGAATTATCCGGTTCATGACCTTGAGTTGGCGGCGGTTGTTCATGCCTTAACAATTTGGAGGCATTATCTATGTGGTGTGGTGTGTGAGGTATACACGAATCACAAGAGTCTTCGGTACTTATTTAAGGAAAAAGAGTTAAATGTGCGACAGAGAAGATGGTTAAAGTTGCTGAAAGATTATGATGTTGCTATCTTATATCACCCAAGTAAGGCTAATGTGGTGGCTGATGCATTGAGTAGGAAGTCTGCCAGCATGGGTAGTCTCATATATATTCCGGACTGCCAGAGACCGCTTGCTCTAGATGTTCAGGCAGAGCCTAGCAGGGTGCTGGCCTGCACGGTCGCTCGTTCTTCTCTATTGGAGCGTATCCGTGAGAAATAGTTCGATGATCCCTATTTGCGTGATCTGAGGGATGTGAGCACGTGATTTTTGCCCTAAGCAAACAAATTCGAATATAAAAATAAAATAAGATTTTGATATGCAGTTATGTATTTAATTGAAATAATTGTGTGTTTGTTGTTGAAATAATTTGAAATCAAAACTACAAAAAATAATTAATTAGAAAATGTCACAAAAATAAGGAAAATTAGAGAAAATTAACTAAAATACAAAAAAAATACCGGAAAAACAAAAGAAAATGCAAAAATGTCATAAAAATACCAGAAAAATTAGAAAAATAGAAAAATAAAAGAAAAACAGCAATTGAAAATGAATACAAAAAGAGAAAATAAAATACAAAAGAAAAATACAAAGAAAATAATTAAAATACAAGAAAATATACAAAAATACAATAAATTGGGCTAGAATTTAAGGTATAAGCCCAAATGTGACACAAGCCAAAAGAAGCCGGTCAGTCCAGTCTATGCTTTAAATAATACGACGTCGTGTAAAGCATATAATCATAGCCGTTGATATATCAATCTAACGGACAATGTAAGGCGGCCCAGTAATGAATTAAACAACGTCGTGTAGGAGGTTAATCCTGGCCGTCCAAAGGAATAATCAAACGGATGGTGTTAAGTCTCATAAAAATTAAAACGATGCAGTATCATAAATCAATCCTGGCCGTCCATGTTTTAAGATCTAACGGATGCCAGGTCGTCTTTCATTAATTGGAACGACGACGTTTAAGGAGAATAAATCCTGGCCATTGATCTCAATTGATCTAAAGGCCAGGATCACCCATGCCCAAAGGAGTATAAAAGCTCCGTCTCTCGTTCAGAGACCAATACATACACCCATACACACCAACCTGCAAACCCTAGCCGCCTCATCTCTTCTTCTTCGTCTTCTTCAACCTTCGTCACCAATGGAGACTGAATGGAAACCATGGCCATTTCCGTCCAAAATCACTCCCAAACACCTTGTCTTTCACTTTCATATACCACAACCACCCTAATAACCCCAGAAAACCAAAAACCCCCATTTTCTTGAAAGTCCGGTCACCGGAACTTTCGCCGGTGACCTTCAACATATGAACCAGGCCCAAAGCTTTACACCCTAGAACCACCTTGAAGAGGTCTTTCACCTCGTATAGGTGGTTAACCTCGAATAAACCTAGAACTATTCGAATATTGAAAATAAGTTCACCGGAACCCTATCTCTGACGAACACCCAAAACAAAACCCACCCCAAATACATCCCAAATACACCCAGAACACCCCTCTACCCACTAAAACTCAATAATAAAATCTCATTAGAGGAAATCTGGAAAACCAGAAGACTTCGAGTCTTTGAAAGATCTTGAAGCCTGGAAGAAAGAAAAGAAGAAGAAAGAAAGAAAAAAAAAGGAGACAGATCCTGAAAAGCTAAGTGAACCTACCCCTTTTTGCTTCTTTGACTATTCGTCTTCTAAATCTTCTGTATATGATTCTTTGAATGTTCTTGACTATTGGTCTTCTATTCTGTATATGATTCTTTGATTGTTCGTATTAATTAGCCTATGGTAATCACATGCCTAAGATCTATCCTGTTCTTTATACATGACTAGTCTATTTTAGCACTTTAGGGTTCTTGATGAGTTTTACACATGAATCATGTTTAAATGTGCTTATTTATGTAATTTGTTCATTGTGCCTAGTCTGAAATTACGATTTGATTGATTGGGATTCAACCATTATCAAAACTTCTCTCTGAGTTCTAGTTAATTTAAAAATGATTTACGATTAAGGCTATGTGTGCAATACAATATGAATTGGCTATATTTGTAATTTGATTCATATGTTAGACTATTCTGAATCCTATTATGCTTTGTGGTTTGGTTATAGCTGTAAAGATATAGGTATAGTTTCTTTAGTTTAAAGTAATCTGGCTATTCTTGAAAAATAACTAAGTATGGCTATTATTGAAATAACTAGAATTGTTTGATTAGTCTGCCATTCCTGAAATATTAAGTGGCTAATTTTGCAAATCTGTTTCTGGATTAATTAGTTAATATTAATAAAAGGGTTAGACTCTTAAAATTAGCTTAAACCTGTTAAAAATGGATTAAAATTGAAAAGGGTCTGGGGTTGAAATTTGGTTAAGTCTTAAATAGGTTAGAAAACAATGGCTAATAGTTAAATAGGTATTAAACCTAGTCAAGCCTGACCTTAGTAGGTCGAGTAAATAGAAGATAATAATAAGGGCATAATGGGAACCATAAATGGTATAATTGAGGATTAAATAGAGCCTATAAGGACAAAATAGACTTTGCTAAATAGTATTCTTGTAAATAACCATAAGATAAAGGGTAAGATAGGCATAGTAAAAAGGCATAACTGAAATTACCCTTAGCAAGTGAGGGTAGTCTAGTAATATACCCTCAATAGAATAAAAAAGAATTATCTAGAACCTTCCAGCAGGGGCTGGAAGGCATTTCGAACTCTAATTGAAGGTATTAAACTATAATTAATAAGAAAATAATGGTGAGAGAACTAGGAATAAGATTTTTGAATTTCCCCCTCAAAATTTCACCCAAATAATCTATAAATAGGCTTCACTTGAGCCTGAATTAGGGGTTAGAAGTCGAGGGTCACAAATTCTGGTTACAAAAAATTTAGAGAAAAGGGTTGAACATTCTGGGGATCAAAATTTAGTTAACTTGTGAGGTCCAAATTTTGAGAGTTAACTTCTTTGCTGAAATTCTGGAGTTCTATTAGAGTTTCCTGCTTTTCAATTCAATTGGATTCTATTGGAGTTCCTTAAATCTATTTGCTGGTTTGCTGAATTGCTGGATTTGGGATTCTACTTTGCCGTTATATTGTTGCTTTGCTGTTGTTTGCTCTTCGATTTCTCTATTGCTGCTATCACTGATTATTCTTTATCCATACCTAGACTCATAAGCTTTTCTTGCTAAATCATGTACACTTTCTTATTCCGAAATGTAATTGCAATTTGAATGAAGAAATGAAAGTTCATGAGCTTTGGATGAATTCTGTTGTTATTCATTATTAGTTTCACAATTCTCATGTTCTAGACTTTCTGTAATTTTAGTAGGATAATTTGTAACAGCTAAACTGTATGTAATTGAGATAATGTAATAGATAGTGTGGAGGTAGTGTAAACATAGATATAATCATCCTTAGACTTAGGTTAAAAAACAGGATAATACACGAACCTAATTCACTTAGTAAACTAATATAACAATCTGAAATAGTAATCAACTAATCTCGTTAATTATGATAATTAGAAATAATTAATTGAGTTACAACATGTTTATCACTTAAACTAGTTCAATAACAATTTACAATATAATAAGTTAGAATCAGGTAGTTAATAACAATTCAAATCTGTACTGTTAGTATTGTATCACTGTCTAAGTAGTTGAAATAGTCATTTTATGGTTTAAGTTTTGTTAATGCTTAATTAGTAATCAGAATTCAGAATTAATATTGATGAATATGTATTCAGTGATTCATGAAATAGAAATGACATTTGTTGATTTATTCTATTGTTCAATGAATATTTGTACGATTATTGTGAAATCTCAATCTACTTTGTATTTTTCTCGTCTGATTTGGGCCTAATCGATAGCATAGGCTCAGATCCAACTGAATTTATTACCGGGCCTCTAAATAATTATATATACATATATTGGGTTTCTGAAGCCCAGTTGTATGAACTAGACTGTTAATACAGTCCACAATGTTCAGGCCTGGAAATGGAATATTGGGCCTGGATGTAATTCTGAAAATACCAAAAAACAGTAACAAATTAGGAGAAAGAACAAATAGATAATATAGTACTCAATAGGATTGGACTTTAAAATAACGGGATGAGCCTCGTATAAGAATAAAATGTGCGGGGCCCCCATATGAACGTTAATAAATAATAGACTCGGGGTGACCGTTTCGCGAATTTCACGGTCTTTCCTAATGATAATAAGCCGTAGTCGTTATAGGCATGATTTAAATAATACAATCCTTAATACGAGTGCACATTTATGTGACTCAAATCTTAAATCCCGACAAAGCTGAAACGTATTAAAGTCACAGGCGTACTGGTTGCGGTGTGACTCAAAATGCATTTTCGTGACGTCGCAAGTTGTTTAAATATCAAAACGGGATATTCACATTCTGTAAAAGCATATAACGAAATCAAATAAGTCAAAAATGACAGTTGAGCGACCGTGCTAAAGCCACAGAATTCGGGAGTGCCTAACACCTTCTCCCGGTTTAACAGAATTCCTTATTCGGATTTCTAGTTTCGCGGACTGTTTAAACAAAGTCAATTTCCTCGGATTCGGGATTAACCGATGACTTGGGACACCATTATCTTCCCAAGTGGCGACTTTGAAAATCTAAATAAATCCCGTTCCGATTGTCCTTAAAGTGGAAAAACTCCTTCCCCGTTGTTATTATTATGTCCTATTCTAGGGTGTATTAGTAATTGACGAGGTATACCTTATCCTTTCGGAAAAGAGGTATGAAAAAGGGAGGTGTGACAAGGGACACTGTGCAGTGGGGAGGTTCTACGAAAGTAACCTTAGATGATGACGGAGTATTGAGATTGTAGGGGTGAGTTTGTGTGCCCAACATTGATGGGATTCGAGAGTTGATCTTAGCGGAGGCCCATAGTTCCCGATATTCTATTCACCCGGGCGCCGCGAAGATGTATCAGGACTTGCGGCAGCACTATTGGTGGCATAAGATGAAGAAGGACATTGTGGTGTATGTCGCTCGGTGTCTAAATTGTCAGCATGTTAAATATGAGCACCAGAGGCCTGGTGGTGTGTTCCAAAGAATTGAAATGCCCGAGTGGAAATGGGAGCGGATTACAATGGACTTCATTACTGGACTTCCGTTGACTCGGAGGAAATTCGATGCTATTTGGGTTATTATTGGTAGGCTGACCAAGTCAGCACATTTCATTCCAGTAGATTGTTAGCGGAGATTTATATCCGGGAGATTGTTCGCCTACATGGGGTGTCGGTATCCATCATCTTTGATAGGGGTACGTAGTTTACCTCGCGCTTCTAGAGAGCGGTTCAGCAATAATTAGGCACCTAGGTTCAGTTGAGCACATTATTCCATCCTCAGACAGAAGTTCAATCTGATGCAGACTATTTAAGAGAGGTTGCGTTCGGCTCAGTCTCGATAGAAGAGTTATGCAGACCATAAGGTCCGAGATGTAGATTTCATGGTTGGTGAGCAGGTATTGCTCCGTTGTGTCGCCTATGAAGGGAAAGATGAGGTTCGGAAAGAAGGGCAAGCTTAGCCCTAGATACATTGGTCCATTTGAGATTTTGGATCGAGTGGGAGGGGTGGCTTATAGACTTGCATTGCCACCTAGCTCATCAGTCGTGCATCTAGTTTTTCATGTATCCATGCTTCGGAGGTATCACAGCGATCCTACGTATGTGTTAGACTTTAGTACTGTCCATTTGGACAAGGATCTATCTTACGAGGAGGAGCCAGTAGCTACTCTAGACCGGCAGGTTCGACAGTTGAGGTCGAAGAGTTTTCCTTCCGTGCGTGTTCAGGGGAGAGGTCATCCTCCTGAGGCATCGACCTGGGAGTCCGAGTTCTGATATGCGGAGCCGTTATCCACATTTGTTCCCCGACTCAGGTACTTCCTTCTTTTGTCCATTCGAGGACGAACGGTTGTTTTAGAGGTGGAGGATGTGATGACCCAAAGGGTTATCACCTATTTTCCTCATCTGTCCCGTGCTTCGTCGGCCTTGAAAACCTCAATTTATATTGCTTCGATTTACCTGCACAGTCCGGGTGCGTAACCGGAAAAGTTTTGTATTAGAATATGTGAACTATGATAAATTTGAAGAATTTTGATATTAATATTGATATAGTTGACTTTGGTCAACATTTTTGGTAAATAGAACTGGACCCGAGTTTGAATGGTCCCGGAAGGTCCGTAGAAAAATATGGGACTCGGACATGTGCCTGAAGTTGAATTTTGTGGCCTAGAGCCCGAGATATGAATTTTTCTGTTAAATAGTTATTCTGAAATTATTAAGAGAAATGAAAATGAAAATTGATTGAAAGACTATGGTATCAGGCTCGTTTTTGGTTCCGACGCCCGGTACAAGTCTTATATATTGTTTAAGTGCTTCTTGTAAAGTTTGGTAAAAAACGAGCGTTGTTTGACGTGTTTCAGATATATTTGGGTTGCGTTATGCTCGTTTTCTTATGCTTCGACATCGTTTCTTCAAGCATAAATGATATCATATTAAATAAATAAACTCCTATTATTGTTTTGAATGAAGCATTAGATCTGTATCGTAATTGCAGACTCGTAGAAAAAAGAATCATCGAATTTGGACTTCGTATGAGGATTTTATGGTCATTTTACTAAGGTTGCCCAGATTTTCAGGTTAATGACAAAATTGCCCCTGACGGCGTATTAAAAACCTACACTATTTGCAAATCTTAAAACCTACTATCTCCTTTATTATAAGGTCAAATTGAGTGATTCAAAAGCCTAAATTCATTAGAATTTCACAAGGAATCCATTGGGTGCAATAAAACGCGTGAACAGTATACTTATAATGAGCAGGTCGAGTTTTTTTCCAATTTTTGAACGGGAAGAAGGTTCTGAGGCGTTCTTTAAGAGAGAAAATCAGTGGGTATCACAGAGGTAAGTGTTTGATCTATCCTAACCCGAGGGAATAGGAGTAGAGTATAATAACTTCCTAATTTCTAAACGATCGAGTGCGGTGTATAGGCGTGGTGACGAGCATCTATACACCATCGTCTAGCATGACCATGAGTCGTTGTTGGTACATGTTGTGAACTAATATGGAATTCTCTTATGTTATATTATTGAGCCCTTGTCGGGTTGTGAAGGTTGTATTATTTTTCCTTTGCCGGGACCTTATTGTTGTTGTTGTTATTGTTCTTTTGCCCGGATATTATTATGACTGTTGTTACTCCCTTGCCGGGATGGTACTTGTTGTTTATTTCATTCTTCTTGCCCGTTGATTCTGACTGTTGTTTGGGTGAGGAAGAGTGATAAAGCACAAAGGGTGATGCCGTGCCATTTTTAATTATATTCGCACGAAGGATCATTCCGTGCCATTGTTAATTATATTCGCATGAAGGATCATTCTATGCCATGTTTTACTATTTATGCACGAAAGATCATTCCGTGCCACGTTTTACTATTTATGCACGAAAGAACATTCCATGCCATTGTTAATTAAATCATGCACGAAGGATCATGTCGTTCCATGAATTTGATACCGTGCACTTTTATTTGCTTATTTGGTAAGGATAAGAGTAAAAGTACGAAGGGTGATGCCGTGCACTTTTATTTGCTTATTTGGTGAGGATGAGAGTAAAAGCACGAAGGATAATGCCGTGCACTTTTATTTGATTTTTTTTTGGTGAGGATGGGAGTAAAAGCATGAAGGGTGATGCGGTGCAACTATTCAATTTTTGTTTTGTGATAACTGTTTGTTGCACTCTGTTTTTTTTACCTTACTGATGAATTATGTATATTCGGCATGTTCCCTCCCTTGCTCTTTGTGTTGCTCAATATTTTTGTTATTTTGTGGTACATATGTATATAGAACTACATAGGTTTATGTGAGTATCTGGTCCTAGGCTTGTCACTACTTCGTCGGGATAGGCTAGGCACTTACCAGCACATGGGGTCGAATTGTGCTGATACTACACTTCTGTGCATTTTTGCACAGGTTTAGGTTTTGAGCAGCAGCAGCGGCAGTAGTAGTTCACTAGCAGGATTGTCTTACTCTCAAGACTGAGGTAGATTGCAGACGTTCGCAGGCCCGACGTCTCTTCTTATATTTTTCATTGTTGTTGTAGTCTCATTGTTTCGAGACATATGGTTATTATATTTCTTTCAGAACATTATGTGTAGTTATTCTTAGAAGTTCGTGAGTTTGTGACTCCATATCTTGGGTAGAGGATAATGTTGAGTATTTCACACTTATATTCAAATTTATGAAGTAGACTTCCGCAGTTAACGTTATTATTATTATTATTATTATTATTATTATTATTATTATTATTGTTAATTAAATTGACAACTGGACGATTGTGTTAATGAAAATATGGTGAGTAAATTGGCTTGCCTAGCTACCACGAGTAGGCGCCATCACGATCTTGATGGTAGGGAGTCCGGGTCGTGACAAGTTGGTATCAGAGCACTAGGTTACATAGGTCTCACAACTCACGAACAAACTTAGTGGAGTCTGAGGGGTAGGTACGGAGACATCTGTACTTGTTCCTTAGAGTCCATTGAGTTAGGAAAAATCTCTCTTTTGTTCTTTCCTATCGTGCTATTTTGTTCTTCAAATGTTAAATTAAATTTCTACTCTTGTCTTCCCACGAATGGCGAAGTCACGTACCGCTTCTTCAGCCGAACAATGGCATAGGCTGGTGATAGATCAACTACGCCTTCAAAAGTTTTGCGGAGGTCGGATAGGTTTCACCAAACTCTTCGCTACCATCTTCAGTAGTGCATCTTTTGAGAACCCACGGGATTGTGCTTGACCGCTGTTATGAGGTATTACAGAACGTGGGAATAGTCGAATGCGAGAGGGTTGATTTTACTGTGCTTCAGATATCAAACAAAAGTAGTGGGAAGATAATGTATTTACCACACCATTTGTGGATCCAATAGAAGATGCAGATGTATCAGGAGATCACCTAATGAATCATGTGAGGTTTCAACAGACCTTAACGTCCGGTTGATTTATTTAAGTTGTGAAGGACAAATATTGTGAATTATTGGATGTTGTGACTCCTACTTACAGCCAAAAGGGGGAATTCGACTATTAGTGAATGGACCGGATGGCCATGCATTATGCCAGTTTGGCTTGTAATGTATTTATATATGGTATGGAAAGGTCCCCTAAATAATTTATACATATTTAAGGTTAGTTCTTTCCAGGGGGTCAGAATCGCCCCAGAGAATAACAAAGAGTATATGAGTAAATGAAGTATATCATCAGTGTCAAGACAGCATAGCAAGAGAGGGAAAATCGGCCAATGCAACACTACCTACTGAACTCTATTTTAAGAAAATGTTTTGAAGGAGTTTACCTTCCAGATTCTCTGCAATATGTGGTATATGCAATCTGAACGGTTGTACCAGGTCACCATGATGCAATAAGTTAGCTGGGCCTCAAAGGATCTGTTATAAATATGGTAGTTTGTAGAAATGTAATTTAGGAAAGCGCTCAGGCTACGTGCTTCATTGCAGTCAATACTTATCTTACATGACCAGCCAGAGGTAGAGGTCAGGATGTTAGAGGTGGAGGTGAGAATCCTAGAGGTGGAGACCCAACCGTTGATGTAATTTCTACGATATGACTAAGGTCACTACACCAGATGGTGTCATCACATGTACAAATTTGATTGTTATGAAAAGGATATTTTTCAATTTGATTTGGTTTTTGAAAAGTTCAGGCGAGTCCTCTTAATATGCCCCACTCATGAGTGAGCTTCTTAAGCATCAAATCTACTTATGTGAATACTCAATTGGGCTATTATATAGAGATAGTTATCCCCATTATTATGTGTTGGTCACTAAGAAAATTTATGAGGCTAAAAGTGACTTTATATCACTTACTACAGTGGGTTTTGATGTAATTCCTGGAATAATTAATTTTAGTTGTTAATAGTACGCCTATCGGTATGAGGATTCATTTAATGTCGTGATTTTCTTTGACGGACAATTTTTGAAAAGAATAAAGAGAGAAAATGAAAATTTTTAGCTGGTACGATGTGTAGGTACTGGTGATGCAGAGTTGAGGACGAGATCCTCAAATTTTTGTATAATGTGAAATATTTTAAACCGAGCTTCAAGCTGCGGTGGGTCTCATATGAGAACAAGGTCCTGGTGGTAAAAGTTTATATATTTAAAATTCTCTTTTTATGAAATTAAAATTTTTGTATTATATTTTAAATGGGAGTCATGCCTGTTAGGCTTATTTGATAATTCTTGTATAGTTTCTATTCACATTAGCCATTTTCATTTTGTAATCGTTGAGTTTTAGCCTTGAGACGAGCACCTAGGTGAGGATAAATATGACTATTAATCCGGGAAAGTAATCATTAGGTCTCTATACCTCATTATGAGTAAAATGGGAGTTTTAGAATAAGGTATTTGATAACACGCATTTAATTGGCAATGTTGTAATATAGGGACAACTCTTATGGCCAAAGTCATGGTTATGTACATATGTACGAGGTGTTCATGCTTTACTTAGACTTGTTCGTGATAGTCTCCATTGATAACGCATTGATATGCTCCTGCAGTCAGGAAGAGCATGTGCAGCATCTCAGAGCGGCTCTCCAGACTCTAAAAAATAGTCAGCTATATGCAGATGTTTCCAAAGTATGAGTTCTAACTAAGTACAGTTGCATTCCTGGGTCATGTTGTGACAGCAAAAGGAATATAGATTGATCCAGGGAAGATGGAAACGGTCAAGGACTGGCCTAGACTAGCATCAGCCACAAAGATCCGGAGTTTCTTGGGGTTAGTAGAATATTATTGGCGGTTTATGAAGGGATTTTCATCTATTACAACCCCGATGACCAGATTGACCCAGAAAGGTGTTGAGTTCGAATGGTCAGATAAATGTGAGGCGAGCTTTCAGAAACTCAAGACACCTCTGACTATGGCACCAGTGTTAATTTTGCCCACGAGTTCAGGGCCTTACACAGTCTACTGTGATGCTTCTTGTACTAAGCTTGGAGCGGTGTTGAAGCAGGATGACATGGTTATTGCATATGCCTCGCGACAGTTGAAAATCCATGAGAAGAATTATCCGGTTCATGACCTTGAGTTGGCGGCGGTTGTTCATGCCTTAAAAATTTGGAGGCATTATCTATATGGTGTGGCGTGTGAGGTATACACGGATCACAAGAGTCTTCAGTACTTATTTAAGCAAAAACAGTTAAATGTGCGACAGAGGAGATGTTTAAAGTTGCTGAAAGATTATGATGTTACTATCTTATATCACCCAAGTAAGGCTAATATGGTGGCTGATGCGTTGAGTAGGAAGTCTGCCAGCATGGGTAGTCTCGCTTATATTCTGGACTGCCAAAGACCGTTTGCTCTAGATATTTAGGACTTAGCCAATCGATTCGTGAGATTAAATATTTTTGGGCCTAGCAGGGTGTTGGCCTGCACGGTCGCTCGTTCTTCTCTATTGGAGCGTATCCGTGAGAGATAGTTCGATGATCCCTATTTGCGTGACCTGAGGGACACTGTGCAGTGGGAAGTTCTACGAAAGTAACCTTAGATGATGACGGAGTATTGAGATTGTATGGGTGAGTTTGTGTGCCCAACATTAATGGGATTCGAGAGTTGATCTTAGCGGAGGCCCATAGTTCTCGATATTCTATTCACTCGGGCGCCGCGAAGATGTATCAGGTCTTGCGGCGGCACTATTGGTGGCGTAGGATGAAGAAGGACATTGTGGCATATGTCGCTCGGTGTCTAAATTGTCAGCAGGTTAAATATGAGCTCCAGAGGCTTGGTAGTATGTTCCAAAGAATTCAAATGCCCGAGTAGAAATGGGAGCGAATTACAATGGACTTCATTACTGGACTTCCATTGACTCGGAGGAAATTCGATGCTATTTGGGTTATTGTTGGTAGGCTGACCAAGTCAGCACATTTCATTCCAGTATTAGTCTCTTACTCATCTGAGATGTTAGCGGAGATTTATATCCGGGATATTGTTCGCCTACATGGGGTGCTGGTATCCATCATCTTTGATAGGGGTACGTAGTTTACCTCGTGCTTCTAGAGAGCGGTTCAGCAATAATTAGGCACCCAGGTTCAGTTGAGCACATTATTCCATCCTCAGACGGACGGTCAGTCTGATGCAGACTATTTAAGAGAGGTTGCGTTCGGCTCAGTCTAGACAGAAGAGTTATGGAGACCATAAGGTCCGAGATGTAGATTTCATGGTTGGTGAGCGGGTATTTCTCCCTGTGTCGCCTATGAAGGGCAAGATGAGGTTCGGAAAGAAGGGCAAGCTTAGCCCTAGATACATTGGTCCATTTGAGATTCTTGATCGAGTGGGAGAGGTGGCTTATAGACTTGCATTGCCACCTAGCTTATCAGTCGTGCATCCACTTTTTCATGTATCCATGCTTTGAAGGTATCACTGCGATCCTATGGATGTTTTAGACTTCAGTACTGTTCATTTGGACAAGGATCTATCTTACGAGGAGGAGCCAGTAGCTATTCTAGACTGGCAGGTTCGACATTTGAGGTTGAAAAGCTTTCATTCCGTGCGTGTTTAGTGGGGAGGTCAGCCTCCTGAGGCATCAACCTGGGAGTCTGAGTCTGATATGCGGAGCCGATTTCCATATTTGTTCCCCGACTTAGGTACTTCCTTCTTTTGTCCGTTCGAGGACGAACGATTGTTTTAGATGTGGAGGATGTGATGACCCAAAGGGTCATCACCTATTTTCCTCATCTGTCCCGTGCTTCGTCGGCCTTGAAACCTCAATTTATATTGCCTCGATTTACCTGTGCATTCCGGGTGTGTAACTGGAAAATTTTTGTATTAGAATATGTGAATTCTATGAGAAATTTGAAGAATTTTGATATTAATATTAATATAGTTGACTTCGGTCAATATTTTTGGTAAACGGACCCGGACCTGAGTTTGAACGGTCCCGGAAGGTTCGTAGAAAAATATGGGACTCGGGCATGTGCCTGAAGTCGAATTCCGAGGCCTAGGGCCCGAGATATGAAATTTTCCGTTAAATAGTTTTTCTGAAATTATTAAGGGACACGAAAATGAAAATGATTGAAAGACTATGGTATCAGGCTCGTATTTTGGTTACTACACCCGGTACAAGTCTTATATATTGTTTAAGCGCTTCCTGTAAAGTTTGGTCAAAAACGGGCATCGTTTGACGTGTTTTGAATATGTTTGGGTTGCGTTATGCTCGTTTTCTTATGCTTCGACATCGTTTTTTTCAAGCATAAATGATATCATATTGAATAAATGAACTTCGATTATTGTTTTGAATGAAGCATTAGATCCGTATCGTAATTACGGACCTGTAGAAAAAAGAATCATCGAATTTGAACTTCGTATGAGGCTTTTATGGCCATTTTACTAAGGTTGCCCAGATTTCCAAGTTAATGACAAAATTGCCCCTGACGGCGTATTAAAAACCTGCACTATTTGCAAATCTTAAAACCTATATATCTCCTTCATTATAAGGTCAAATTGAGTGATTCAAAAGCCTAAGTTCATTTGAATTGCACAAATAATCCATTGGGAGCAGTAAAACGCGTGAACAGTATACCTATATGAGCAGGTCGAGTTATTTTCCAACTTTTGAACGGGAAGAAGGTTCTGAGGCGTTCTTTAAGAAAGAAAATCAGTGGGTATCACAGAGGTAAGTTTTTGATCTATCCTAGCTTGAGGGAATATGAGTAGAGTATAATAACTTGCTAATTGCTAAATGATCGAGTGCGGTGTATAGGCGTGGCGACGAGCATATATACACCAGCGTCTAGCATGACCATAAGTCGTTGTTGGTACATGTTGTGAACTAATATGGAATTCTCCTTTGTTATATTATTGATCCTTTGTGGGGTTGTGAAGGTTGTGTTATTTTTCCCTTGCCGGGTCCTTATTGTTGTTGTTATTATTGTTCCCTTGCCGGGATATTATTATGACTGTTGTTACTCCCTTGCCGGGATGGTACTTGTTGTTTATTTCATTCTTCTTGCCTGTTGATTATGACTGTTGTTTGGGTGAGGAAGAGTGATAAAGCACAAAGGGCGATGCCATGCCATTTTTAATTATATTCGCACGAAGGATCATTCTGTGTCATTGTTAATTATATTCGCACGAAGGATCATTCCGTGCCATGTTTTACTATTTATGCACTAAGGATCATTCCGTGCCACGTTTTACTATTTATGCACGAAGGAACATTCCGTGCCATTGTTAATTAAATCATGCATGAAGGATCGTGCCGTGCCATGAATGTGAAGATGAGAGTAAAAGCACGAAGGGTGATGCCGTGCACTTTTATTTGCTTATTTGGTGAGACTGAGAGTAAAAGCACGAAGGGTGATGTCGTGCACTTTTATTTGATTTTTTTGTGAGGATGAGAGTAAAAGCACGAAGGGTAATGTCGTGCAACTATTCAATTCTTGTTTTGTGATAACTGTTTATTGCACTCTGTTTTTTTTACCTTACTGATGAATTATGTATATTCGATTATGCTCCCCCTAGCATGCTCCCTCCCTTTCTATTTGTGTTGCTCAATGTTTCGGTTATTTTGTGGTACATATGTATATAGAACTGCATAGGTTTATGTGAGTGTCTGGTCCTAGGCTTGTCACTACTTCGCCGGGATAGGCCAGGCACTAACCAGCACATGGTCAAATTGTGCTGAAACTACACTTCTGTGCATTTTTGCACATGTATAGATTTTGAAAAGCAGCAGCAACAGTAGTTCACTAGCAGGATTGTCATACTCTCGAGACTGAGGTAGCTTGCAGACGTCCGCAGGCCCGACGTCTCTTCTTATATTTTTCATTATTGCTGCAGTCTCATTGTTTCGAGACAGACGGTTATTATATTTCTTTCAGACCATTATGTGTAGTTATTCTTAGTAGTTTGTGAGTTTGTGACTCTGTGACTCCACATCTTGGGTAGAGGATAATATTGAGTTTTCACACTTATATTCATATTTATGAAGTAGACTTCCGTAGTTAACGTTATTATTATTATTATTATTATTATTATTATTATTATTATTATTATTATTATTATTATTATTGTTAATTAAATTGACAACTGGACGATTGTGTTAATGGAAATATGGTGAGTAAATTGGCTTGCCTAGCTACCACGAGTAGGCGCCATCACAATC
This sequence comes from Nicotiana noctiflora, assembly GCA_032618575.1. Classification (NCBI taxonomy): domain Eukaryota; kingdom Viridiplantae; phylum Streptophyta; class Magnoliopsida; order Solanales; family Solanaceae; genus Nicotiana; species Nicotiana noctiflora. The sequence continues at coordinate 181,096 of JASVEL010006921.1, forward strand.
CCAATGGTGGGGAGTCCGGGTCGTGACATGGTTATTGTAGAAATGATCGGGCTTGCCTAGTAATGTGCCGGGTGCCATCACGACTGGGTTGGATTCGTGACAAAGCGCCCACCTGTAGAACAAGGGAAGATAGTTCATGTTTCAAAGGAGAGAAGTTTCGAAGGAAGGTAGTTCAAGTTCAGCAATCAGGTGCCCACCTGGAAAACAAAGGAAGACAGTTCAATTGTCAGGGGAAAGAAGTTTCGAAAGAAGACAGCTTAGGTTCGGCAATCAGGCGCCCACTTGGAGAACAAGGGAAAATAGTTCAAGTTTCGAGGGAAAGTAGTTCAAGTTTCAGCAATCACGCGCCCATCTGGAGAACAAGGGAAAACTTTTCGAGTTTCAAGGGAAAGTAATTCATGTTTCAAAGGAAGACAATTCATGTTTTGGCAATCAGGCGCCTACCTGGAAAACGAGGGAATTTGCTTTAGAATGCAATTCAAGTAAGCAACAAAAGAAGTTCGCGGCAAGAATGTGAGTCAACAGTACGAGATGATCAACAGAAGTTAGTCACCATCCAAAATAAAAAAGAAAGAAAAGCAAGAAGTGAATCCAAATGCAGAAGTTGATGAAAGATGTGAGCTCCTCAAGACATGGCTACGGTCACAAGCACTACATGTCCGATCTTGATCCGAAAAAGCTGAAGAACTAGCACTTGCACCTAGCAGCTAGCCAGTGTCACGGTTCAAATCTAAAGTCTGCATGAAGAACCATTCAAGACTCAAGATCAAGCTTCAGAAGACTTATAGATAGGAATCTTATAACTCGTAGTTGACAGGCTTAGTTAGTCTTTTTAATTTTTTTTATTTTGATGTAATAACAGGACCGCAGACCGGAACCTCAAACGGTACCTCAACTGGCTCTCCACCTCAGTATGCTCTATCATCTCACTCACTTCTGAACTACACGTGGCCTAATTCCTTTATAGCCAAGGATATATAGGCAGCTCAGATACTAGGGCTCGGTCGCATTCCCCTTTTCTATTAGTTTTGGTCTCTCTAGATAAGGGTCGAGACAGAAAACCTGTCTAGTCGCTCTTTTTCTGAAAATACTTCGTGTTTCCAATTAAAGAGGGGCAGTTGTAGACATATGATTTTTGACCCTCCCCGGGATTTTATATATTTTAGCATGTAAATATTTAGTTTAGGCCTAATATAACTATTTCAACTAGTTTTGACTCTTTTACTTTATTTTATCGCAAATAAATAAAAATTACAAAAAATAGTTTCGTTAAGTTTTGTAATCATACTATTTTACTAGTAATTTTATTTTTATATAATCTTGAAAAAATACTAAAATAGTATCACAATATAATATTTTTTATTTTAGTTAATAAAGATTAATTTTATGTTTTTATGGTATAATTTTAGGAAAAAAATTAATATTTTGGCCAAATTGCAAAAAGTATAGAATTAAAAACCAAATTGAGCCTAAATTCGGATGGCTCATTAACCTTAGCACACACAACCCCATCTGATTTTATAACCCTAAAATCTAATTAATTCTAGATATACACACAACCTAGACCTAGACCCTGAGAGCGAACGCCTAATATCCCTTAGACTTGACATCCGTCGCAAAACACAAATGACCCCCCTCCCCCACAATATCTTCTTCTTCCTGACCCCCCATCCAAGGACACCAATCAGCAGAGACCTAACGCCTAAGTTGGGAGATGAGCGACTGAGCCAAAAAGGACCTCAGCCTCATCTCTAATTGTCAGCGACAAGAACACCTCCCCATCAGCTTCTCCTTCTCTAAGACCCAACGACTAGGACTCCTTCCAAAACTCCATATCCAGCCAACTGAAGAACCAGACCCCCTCCCTCCCAATACCCTCTTAATACCAAATGACCTCCATACTTTCAAAGAACGACAGACATGAACGTCGGGAGACATCGAACAACTCACCGAATTCGCTCCCGATCTAGATAGAAACTCGCCGATGTCTCTTTGCCTCATCACTCTCTAGATCTGGCCGATTTTACCTATGCTAGTGACCATTTCCATCCTTGTCTTTTTATAAACTAGGGTCAAAAGATGGTTTATCTAGCTAGCTAAATTTTGACATCGTGTTATTTCGTGACTAAACCTAGTTTTAGTTGTTTATTTTGATATTGGTTTAAGGTTGGCTGATTGAGATTCCAGTCGACGACCTTTCCTGGCTTTGTGCCTTCTGACACTAAAGTGCTAGTTTGAGGTTCTGCTTGCTAGTTTCGCTCGTAGTTTACGGCTTCACTTTAGTATCAGCAACTTTATTTGGTCTCTACTTGGAAATCCATGTATGTTCTTTTAAAATCTTCAAAAAAAAAACTTGAATCGTTAATCTAAAGTTTATTTCTTGCTTTGATTTATAAATTGTCACTACCCTAAACCCAGACCCGGTCGTGATGGCGCCTCTCGTGAAGACAAGGCCAACCAACACAAACCCCAAGTTTAATTAACAGATGTAATGATTCATAATCAAGTCATTAATAATGATAAATCCCAAAACAAAGTGAAATATATCAACTGTGGAAACAAAACACAGCCCGACATTGGGGCGTCATAAGTTACGAGCATCTACTAAGGTTTGAACATAACTAAGAATCTAAAATATACTAGATACAGTATAAGGAAGACACGGGGGAGAAAAGCAGTGCTACAAACACTGCGCAACTACCTTGCTAACTCCACTGACTCTGCCACCGCGCAATCTACACCGCTACCAGGTTCAGAATTACCTGGATCAGCACACAAGGTGCAGTGAGAAATGTGAGCACACCAACTCATCAAGTAATAAAAGTAAATGAAAGCTGAGGAGTAAGAAAACACGTAAGCCACTTCATAATGCTACAATGCAGTACATTTCCAAAATAATACAGAAATCATTTACTTCGTAAATTAAGCTCAGTTTCATTAAAATATCTTAAAACAACTTTAATAGTTTCAAACGAGTAATAAAATAGTGAGTAAAATAATAAAAACGTAAACAGACCATCCGGCGAAACATGTACCATTAACCACCCCTCGGG
>JASVEL010006922.1:0-30607 GCA_032618575.1 Nicotiana noctiflora
TTCGGCTTCAAATATGTGTATTTATATGCATATCGCCTCGCATTTTATTCGTGTTTTGTGGAACATGGATGTGTTATATAATGATCTATTCTACTTCGTAGCATTTTTCTGTGTAGGAGTCACTCAGAGACAATGTGAGACAAATGTGCATGATCGATTTGAAGCAAAAAGGAAACAAAATGAAAAAATGGGTAAGTGTAGGGCCCCGGGTAGCGTAGGGCACAACCCGTGGCATAGTTTATAGATGCAAAAAATTTCAAATACCCCATGCTATCCTGCGCACTAGGTGACGGAAAGTCCCATATTTCGCGTTGAACAAGATTATTTCGGCCCTACACACCCTCCAACTTGTATAAAAAGGGTCCTACACCTATTTTGGAGGGAGGTGGAATGTTTTTTTAGAGGAACTTTTGACCCAGGACTAGACTTCTCATTCTAGGGTTGTGGTTATTTCATGACTATTGTTATTTGGATATTGATTTTGGTTTCTTGTTTATAATATTAGATTATTTTTTCAATCATGAACTTAATTATTTGATTGTTTGAGCATCAATTAAATACTCTCTATGAATTTAAAGTTGGACTCGAAAGTGGGAATTCTAGGTTGCATGTAGGATTTGAGCAGAGCAAGTTCTTGAACCTGTGCATTGGGGAATATATTCGTGTTTAGGATAGACATGTACCTAATTGATTTGCTTGGTTGATGTACAGGAATTATAAACACTTTCTTCTTTGTTTTAATTCAATATTCATATAGGAGTTAGGTTAGCTTGAATAGACAAGTAAGAACTCGACAAATTCTTATGAGAAATATTTACCCTGTCAGCCAATAAACTAGAAAAATAAGTTAGTCAAGTCAATTGAAGAATACAATAGGAATGTTAAATAGGCCGTAACCCTAGATTGTTTTCATTACATTGATTCATAAGAATCTGCTCTTCTTTTGTTCAAAGTTCATTATTTGTTTCTTTTTATTTTAATAAGATTAGAATCATATACTTCTAGGTCTAATTCTTGTTTAGATAATTAGGATAGTCTACTTTAGTTAAAAGTTAATCACAAGTCATCGTGGGTTCGATATCCGACTTTCACTTTATTACTTGACGACCGCATATACTTACGTGTGCGTTTAATTGCAACAAGTTTTTGGCTTTGTTGCCGGAATTTAGATTTAGCTGTTTTTGTAGATTAGACTTTACTTTTATCTTTATAATTTTTTTTTGTAAATATTTTTATATTTATAACTATTTGAATTTTCTCTTAGTGTATTTTTAGTTCTTTTAGAATGACATATGTGGATGAAATATACGGAGATAAGGTTATGGATGAAGACCGCTTGAATGACGGAAGACTTTATGGCCCATCTTTTTGGGCTTGTCAACTTGAACTCTGGAAAGTCTGAATTAGAATATGGGAGTAAGGGTTGCCATTGGGATGAATATTCTCAACTAAAGGAATATGCAAAACGACGTTGTCTTCTAACAAAGTTGGTGAATGATTGACCGAAGGAGAGAGTTGAACTTGCACAAGAAATTGATAGGCTTGGCTTTGGCTTTGCACAACTTGAATGCAGATTTTTGTGCAAAGATTGATGCGTGCAACTGCCGTCAATTTAATAATGAGTTGTGTGTTGCTGGAATTTTTTTTTTTTCTAGAAAGTGCATTAGACCATTTTTTTATCTTGAGGCTCGCTAATATTGCGAAGAGTATTCTAGAATTATGTTAGAGAGTAGATAATATTACTTTGGAAGACTTGAGTGTGTGTATATATGGAGATATATATAGTAGTACAATTCATGAGTTAGGGTGCAGTTTCTAAATATGTTAATTTTATATGAAAAAATATAAAAAAGTTAATGTTCAAATTTATGATCAAAACGTTTATATATATATATATGTGTGTGGGGGGGGGGGGGGGGGGAGATATTCTTTAAATCAAAGTGAAATTAAGTAAGTTTACTTGATGAATGAAATTGGTAGAGCACACACGTGTATGCAAAAACAAAAACAGAGTAAAGGTCACACAATCTCATTGGTTGAGCCCCTATAGGTGATATGTTTTTGTGAATTTAAAAACTGATTAATATGCATCGATGGTAAACGTATCCTATTTTAAAATCTTTTCAGCAATTTCATCCAAAGCAATATTTTACACATTACTTCCTCTTCAAATTTTTTTTGTTTGTGCCAAGTGTTTATCTCTCAAGTCACTCCATCCATTTCATTTTTTTTTTTTAAATGGGTGATTAGGAGATTAATTGTGACAAATATGGATGAACTCAAAATATCTCTTATTTTTCACTAAAATATTTCTGTTTATGATAAGCTCTAGGCCTACAGCAATTTATCAAGGTCCAAAAATTTAGTTATTCTCATTTTAACCAGCTAACTTATCTAGTGATTAAACTAATAGTAAAGGCCAGACAATCATTGAGATTGTGAATTCCAACCAGCAAAATATACAGATGTAACTTTTCTATGCTTTGCTTGCAAAAAGTATTAGTACAATTCACTATGATTAGATAAAAACATTATACGGTGTTGGTCCACGTTGTATACGTTAATTGTTAATATATTATACAATTTAACTTCTGAATCACAACTACCTTTAGGTAAAATAGATTTTTCTCTTCTATAGATTATACTATATTTATGAGAAGAAAAAGAACTACAGCTACTGCTCCATTCAGTTGTGTTTACTCTTGTTTGATGAGATATTGATTGCTCACTATTTTAAGTTGGCGATAGCCAAAAGCAAAGTGAAAGTTGGAAATAGATATGAACATCGTATGAACCAAAAATGATAATGCATTTAAATTATGGCTGGTGAAGAATATTAATTATCACAATCATTAAATTAAGTAAAGAAGCCTACATTTTTTAGTTGATAATTGGGATTGCATATTGCAGAAATCACCTTCCCATGTATATATTTTATACAGAAATGTCTTATTGATAATACATTCTTGTTTTTGTTGTAGCTTCTAAGAAACACAAGACTTACACGGCTTTAACGTGCCTTATTTTGGAGAAGTTTTATTTTGTGTTTCATACAACATACTAGTTGTATCAGGCTCTTTTTTATCTCATAAATTTATGGACCCCAATCTTATACTTTTGGGTCTTCAGAAATCTGGATCCACAAAACTGTAAGATCAAAAGATTACTTCATACAACTAGTATCAATTGTATGACACACAAAATAAAATTTTCTCTTATTTTGGTTTGGCTTGAGATAAGGATGTGACAACCACCAGGCATCTCTCTAATTTTAACTAACATATATATAAACTATTTTGTTTAGAAATAATGATTTGAGGTATGACGTGAAGTTGTGATACCTACACACTATCAATAGAAGATTAATGTCTCGTTATGGTGGTTATAATTCAAATCTGGTCTCTGCATCAAAGAGTTATAATTTTATCTTCTGCCCTCCATGGATTCATACACACAATATGTTGTATAGGATAAAATATATTTATATTAAATTCTATTATAATAGAACGATAAGTAGAACCGGAGACAGATGGAAAGCGAGGTGGGTGGAAATCGACTCTGGGGCAGCAATCTCAATTGCCCTGAAGGGGATGGTGCTCGTAAAGACAAAATACATATCACCCAGTAACATTTAATGGAGAATATTTTATAATATTAAGTACATAGTCCGTTATAGAGAATATGACATTCACAGTCTGTCGTTACACATTCTTTAATGGGCCCCATAATTGTCATTTAACGGGAACTTGATCCTAGGACCTTGTTCCCTAGGTGCAATTATAAATAGTGAAATTGTAGAGAGTTTTTTTCTGAAAAACTTATGATATACACATTATTCTAAGCACAATAACATTTTATTTCTCACTTATTGTTATTATTATTGTCTCTAGAAGCTCGACTCCCGATACCAAGCAATCTGTTATTTCATATGGATTTCAACGCTAAGTCTTGCATTTTATTTAATTTATTTATCATTTTAGGGATCGAATCGATTTGTTTGTCTATAAACCACGTAAGAATTCAATTTACTATTTTATGGGTAAATAATTTGGCGCCCCACCGTGGGGCATATATGTGAGCACGTGATTTTTGCCTTACTTGAGAAGTACTCCCAGAAAATTCAAAAATAAAAATAGTTTCGTGTTGGGTATGATTTTTGTGATTTTGTGTTATTTTATCTTTTGTGTGCACGTTTATTTATTTAAATTAAAAATACAAAAAATATATGCTAAGTTTTGCATTTTTAGTGTTTGATATCGAAGTCATGTGATTTACATTTTTAGGTGATATATAATTGTGTGGGATAATTGTATGCATATATATATATATATATACATGTACATATATGTATGTGTAGTAATGAGATCAAATTGGGCCATAGTTTAGTCCAGGAAAACCAGGCCCAAACGAATCCCAATCCGTCCAGCATCTATCATTGTGGCATTCGATCTGGACCGTTGGATTTTATTATCCAACGGCCCGGATTAATCCTTTAATTCCAACATACACTCAGCCTATGACTTAACCAAACGACGCCGTTTGGTTTAAGTGAGGAGATCCCGATCGTTGATCAAGTTTGATCCAACGATCAGGATTTAACTTCTCCAAAACATATATAAACTCATTCCATACCCCGCCCCCCCAAGCCAGACCCCCCCTCTCCCTTCATCTCCCTCAGGAGCTCTCAGAAACCTAGCGTAACGCCGCCGTGCCCCGCCTGCCGGAAATCGCCTCACGGCGGTTCCGGTAGGCCAATCACCACCAAACCAATGCCAAAGCCTTCCCCTCACCTCCCCCATCACGAACCCAGCCTCCACTAACCTCGAATCATGCCGGAGCTCCTCGAATCTTCATTTGAAGATTCGAGTCAAACTCGAACCAATGCCAAATCACCCCAAATTCACACCACAGTCTCCTCACACCTCCCCCACACTCCCATTGACATTGGTTTGCTTCGAATCTAACCAAAAATGCAAAAGCCCCAAATCCGAGCCCAAGAACCCTAATTTTTGAAGAAACTCAATTCAAGCCGGGTTAGCCGCAATTGAAGTCCAAGGGACTTTAGTCTAGGTGTTCTCAATCGAGAACATCTCGATTAAAGCCCGTTTGGCTTCAATAATTCCACATCTTAGTTCGAAGCTTGGTCGGCAGATTTCTTACGAGGTATTCGTTTCTTCTTTGGTCAATTTAGTTCGATTTTGTGAATATGTGTGTTTGTTTTATTCATTGTTTCAGTTCTTATCTATCATGCTTTTAGTTTCTCATAACAGTGATTTGTTCTCCTCCTTTGAGGCCTTTTATTTGGCCAATTCCCTCTGTTTTTAGTTGTTAAAATGAATCATAGGTTCAATGTGATTAAGGTCGTCAAGCAATTAATTCATATTTTTGATTAGTTCCTTGATCCCTGCCTGAGCATTAGGAATCAACTGTAGGTCGATCATTGGTTGTCATTGCTATGTGTTGTAGTTGATTAGAGGTCGTCTTCTAATTGCATAGTTTGAGCTATTTGAATTACCACACAGTAATTAGCATTCCTGGATCGAATGGGACTGTTTGATTGGTTTGAAACTGAAGTTGTGATTCAAATTAAGCTAACTAGGGAATCAGGGTTCAACACTTAGAGTATTTGGTGCCCCGCACATGAGGCTAGTCAGTGGAATCCACTGTCACAGCAGAGCAGCCCACCAGTGCCCTGCACTTACCAATTTTTAATTATGAAAACCCCATACTTAGACATAGTTTAGTGGGTTGGACAGAAGGAGGATGGGCAAGGGGGTGTTCTGCAGAATCTGGGTGTCCTAGGTGTTGTTTGTGGTTATAAATAGATAGGTATTGATACCTAAAAGGAGAGATTCATACAGTAGGGACTGAAATACCTGAAGAAGCAAAAACAGTAAACCTGGAGAGAAACATATTCATACAGACAGACATTAGAGATACCTGAGAGTAACTAGAGCACCTGAAGAAAAATAGATATAAGGATACATATAGAAAGATACAGAGAAAGGCTACTGTTTCATTGGTTTTGGAGTCACTGTTTCATCGAGTTTCTTGGCTACTGTCTCGTTGCTTTGATTCAATAGCTGAGTTGTTTTGGCCATTCGATTGCTTGTTTGTTCTTGTGTTGGTGGTGCTGTGCCATTGTTGTAGTTTGGTTCAGTGGTTGAGGGTTGTGGTAGTTCCAGTGATTGACTGGGCTGGTTTGGTTCATTGTTGTTGCTATTGGTCGTTTGTATTGCTGTGCACATTGTTGTTGGTCCAGTGCTGGTTCTTCTTTTGTCCTGTTTGCTGTTGGAACATTGTGGGTCGTGTGTGGTTATTGGGTGGTGGCTAGGCTATAGTTTGTGGCTGTCTGTTAATTGCTAGTGTTGCTGGTTTTGAGTGTATGCTGCTGCTGTGTTGAGGTTGCTACTGGTGGATGTTTTTGTTGTTGTTGGGTCTGTTTATTGCTACTTGGGTTGTAATTGGTCCATTGGTTGTTGTTTGTTGATCGACCACTGTTTTGCCCTTGTGGTCTGCTCTTGGGGATTTTGTTTGGCTATCACTGTTCCATTGATTTGGATACTGTTTGATTGCTGCCTGGCCATTACGGTTCCATTGGTCCATTAGTTGGTAGAGTTTGAAGGATTTGATCACTGTTGGGTTATTGGTGTTATTAGCTGGTTCACTATTTGTTTTGGTGTGGAGTTGTTGCTGTTACTGTTCCTGTTACTGTTGCGGCATTGCCATTGCTCACTCTTCTTTGTTCTTTCGCATTCCAGGTACACATCTCTGTTATTGTAATTCCTTGGTTCAAAAGAATGAAGCCTGAAGTTTATATTTGAAGTCTGTTGAATCATGTAGTCGTCCAAAGTCTATGCTTGATTACGTTCTGTTACTGTCTAATTAAATTTGTATTGCTAGTTTTGTTACGGAAAATATAGCTAGACCAAAGATACACTATCATTAGATATGCACGTAAACCCGAATTAGTCTGTTGTCTCTCTGTTCAATCTTCCCTACTTATGTGTGTAATCCCCAAACCTGTTAAATGATAGACCTTATGTTACAAGCAAGATTAGCTAGGGAGTTGTTACTCAACGGAATGACGTAATTAGATTAAAAAGAGTCGGGGGTGCATTTCATGTGACCCGACCCCAATTTTGGGCAAGAGTAAACAAAGCGTGTCAGGAACCACAGGCGCATTTCATGTGGTGTGGTTCGTAGCAAGTTTTAAGTAATTTGGAATCAACTCTTAAGTAAGATACAGCGGGATGTAGTTCGCTTTAGATTTGAATCAAAGGTACGCCTCGCCCAATAGTTACACTAATCACATGGCCGTCATAAATGTATATATAAATACTTAGATTTCGAGATGCGTCGTTTCTTAACGAATATCACGCCTTTCTCAACAGTGTAAATAAGTAGTCGATCTAGGCGCATATTTTAGTTTTACCTTTTTAAATACGGGTGTGCATTTCATGTGACCCAAATCCAAACCCCGAAATGTTGAATAAGAATATGTTGAGGATCCGGGTGCATTTCATGTGACGTGATTCGAAAGCATATTTTTAAGCAACTTTCTCTTTCGTAAATCACAACCAATAAGAAAAGCGGTAAAGGGTATTAACTTGCACTAAGTACATAATTGTAAAAAGCAGATAGATAAGCCAAACACGACAGTTGAGCGACCGTGCTAGAACCACGGAATTCGGGAATGCCTAATACCTTCTCCCGGTTAATAGAATTCCTTATCCGGATTTCTGGTTCGCGGACCGTTAAATAGAGTCATTCTTTTCCTCGATTCGGGATTTAACCGGTGACTTGGGACACCATAAATCTCCCAAGTGGCGACTCGAAATAATTAAAATAAATCCCATCTCGATTGTCCTTTAATTGGAAAAACTCTTGGCACCCTCGCGGGTGCGGTAAAAAAGAGGTGTGACAGAGCTCTGGCGACTCTGCTGGGGATTTCTTTAGAATTCGAGCTCGGAATAACCGTTGTATTTGGCATATTTTATTATCTCTGATTCTTTTACATGTTGGCATCAATGTGCAAATGTTATTTTTACTGCTTTGATATTTTGTGAACCTGTACATATAAATTGTGCCGGAACCAATCTCCTCTCCGAGTCTTCTAAATCATGAAGAAGGTGCACTTCGTGTGACTTCTTTTCCGTATAGTGTCTAATTCCCATTTTAGAACGAGGTTTGGATAAGTTGCAAAACCGGTGAAGCTTCCGTATTCCCGGGTTGCTGCCTCCTCCTCGGCTCGAGCTGTCCGCTCGGGTAAGCCAAGTCTAGAACAGATAAACCCATGTTTTTAAACCTAGAATAACAAAGCTTCATGCCGGATCCCTAGTAGGAAACGTTTATTTGCATCATGTCGCATTTGGCTTAGGGGACTCAACATAGGGGTTGGGTCCGTCTAGGACAGGTGACCTGAAATGAACAGACTATCCTGCTGCATCCTGTTTGTCTTGCGCATTTATCTGTTATAGACTTGCATGCTGACCGGCTTTTAGAGATTAAAAAAAAAAAAAAAAAAAAAAAAAAAAAGAAAAAATGTGTTTTGTTCTTAAGATAGAAATAGCTTATTGGTTTTCCTTTAGTAAAATGAATAAATAAATGATGTCGTTTGTTTCGTCAAAACCGAACTACGTGGGTTTGATTCTCATTGGATGTGAGATACGTAGGCAACCTCCATCAGGTCCAACTTCACCTTTTGAAAAAATGGCCGAAAAATCAAAACTAACTTTTGTACTAAATAAGTCGGTGACGCTGTTTTTACAAATAGCCGAATGTTCCCGAAAGGGACGCCGGAAGGCTAATTTCGTATAAATGGCCACTTTTGGGTCAATTTTGATTTCGATCAATTTACCCCACAGCCTTAAAAGCCTTCGTCCCCGAGACGTTGAAAGGCCGTGATTGAAAACTGATTTTTTTATTTTTTTATTTTTTTTTAGCAAAACAAAGTTGTTTTCTTATTTAAATCACCTTAATAAATGTGCAGGATGAGCACGAATCAGAATAAATCATTTTCAATCTTTAGTGAGATCCCTCAGCAACTCCGTATATGGTGGAACGATTTGGAAGACAGTAGCAAAAAGGTCGTAGGGAGAATTTTGGGAGGTTTGGTTGATCTGTTGAATATCGAGCCAAGGGAGGACATCATCAAGGCACTGGTATCTTTCTGGGATCCGACCCGCAATGTGTTCCGTTTTGTTGACTTTGAATTGACGCCCACATTAGAGGAAATTGCGGGCTATGCAGGACTAAATGGGAAATTAAGAGGGCAATACCTGCTCTCACCAAGACCGGTATCTCCACATGGGTTTCTGGATCTGCTGAGCATTAGTCGGAAGGTGAAAAATGATGATCTGTTGAAAGGGTATTGCGACCTCCAATTCTTATATCAACGGTACGGCACTCCTCGGGGTTTTGAAGAGTCAAACCTTGGACTGACTCACGCAGGGAATAGAACCAAGTGGGAGGCCAGACGAATTCTAGCATTCATAACGACATTCTTGGGGATTGTGATTTGTCCGCGCGAAGATAAGAAAATAGAGATAAGTCCGGTAGGAATAGCCGATGTTGCAATCAAAAAGGCTACCAGCACGGTGGTCCCTTTGGTTTTGTCCGAAATCTATCGAGCCTTGACTGTATGCCGAGAAGGGGGCAATTTCTTCCAAGGTTGCAATCCGTTACTCCAATTATGGATGCAAGAACACCTCCATCACCGAACACAATACATGAACCATGGGTTGACCGGAAAAAACTGTATCAGGGGTTTCGAAGAACGGATGATGGGTGCTGTATTCCCTGAAGGCGTCGAGGCATGGCTTGCACGACTGAGCTCAATAGAAGCCGATCAGATTGAATGGGCGTTCGGGTGGTTACCCGATACCGAAGTAATATATATGGCAGCCGAGGAGTGTTATATCCTTCTGATGGGGATCCGCAGTGTCCAACCATATGTCCCTCACCGTGTATTACGTCAACTAGGAAGGTTTCAGGTTATTCCTACCGATCAAGACCTGAGGAAGTACGCCATTGAATTGAGCCCGGGAGTTGCATTCCCCGAAGAGAAGATTAGAAGGCTGTGGCACGAGTGTCGGTTCCTCGAGCCTAAAACCATGGTCCGGGAACTAGCCAAGGGAGAGGTGGATCCAAAGTACAACGTGTGGTTCGGGAAAAGATTTCAGATTCGTCGAAAATGTTCTAAAAGAGCCCATGTCCAACAATTCACGGAAGATTCACGGGAACAATGGGATTGGTTAGCAAAGGAGGAAGGGTACAGGACGAAGATTGGCAGGATAGAACAGCAGGTCCGGGACCTTCAGTTCGAGAAGAACATGCAAGCTGCCACCGACGAAGGAGACAAAAAGAAGTTGGCACAAGAAAATGACTTCTTGAGAGCTCAAATCCAGCAAATGAAAAGAGATGCTGACGACAGTCAAGGAGTCGGGCCGACGAAAAATTGATAAGGGGTTTGAGAAGCCAAGTCACCGACGTCCAAAGAGAATTGGACAAGTCAAAAGCCCAAATAACGAGGATCCGTGCTAGCTGGAAAAAGGAGGCACATCAACATGCACTTCACCTAAAGCGGGTGGAAGAAGATTACACCGATATCATCACTAACCTGAGGGAAGCAAATGTTGTCCTTAGGGAGCGGGTTTTCAAGCAAGCCCAAGATGCCGGAGCAGACCTCGACCGCTGCCACAATTTGATGGCCCGACCTGCAAGGACAAGTGGATAGGCTCCTAGATCAAGTCACCAACAATGCTCGAAGATTGGGGGCGAAAAACCAGCAAATAGAGCGGCTACTCGGAGAAAGGGACATGATCAAGGATAGAATTGGAGAAATCGGGCACTATGTCACCATGAAGTGCCTAGCTTGTGAACGAATGCCCCGCGCCGACCTTTTCGCTTCAATTATGGGTTATGTTCACCGGATCATGGAAGAGTTGAGGGAACTGCACAAGGGCCTCACACCAAGGCCTGCGGCAAGGCCGAATGATGCCTCGCAGGCCCCCAGGAGTTTTAGGGCATTAGATTTTTGATTGAAAATGTATTTTGAAATGTTGAGTCAAGCCGGTTGGCAGTTCTATCTTTACTTTCCCCAGTCAAGCATTTTCTTTTGTTTTGTTGATTGTTGTAAGACGTGTTTTGTAACTACACGGTTGTATTGGATATAAAAGTTACTGAATTTTGCCACAATCTTGTTGCCAGAACTACGCTCGGTCTGATTCACGCGGGGTCGTGATACGTAGGCAATCCACATAAGATTCGACCACCACTAAAAAAGAAAGAAATCCATGGGTTAAATAACAATAAAGGCTTGCAAAGATAGTCGAAAAAGAAAAAAAAAAAGAGAAGAAAAAAGAAAGATAAAGAAAAAGGGCCGGAATGACGCATGTTAAAGAGTACACGTAGAAAGGGTTATTTGGTTAGGTGCATTGCATCCAACGTGCTATAACATATCTATCAAACTCGGTGAACTAACAAGTTTGTTGCGCATTCCAGAAAGTTTAGCAGTTGGTTTGACAGAATATACTGGCCAGCCATCACTACCGTACTAGATCCAAAGGACCAGTTACAGTAAGCATGTCGAGTTCCTGGCAAGAGTCTCGAGGAAGAAAAATCCGAGCTACAAATCATGAAAGAAGAGGTAGACCGGTTAAAACAACGGATAACAGAGATGCACCTGGCCTGGGCCAGGGAACAGTCTTCACCAAACCGCCCTACTCTCGCCTCAGCTCCGGAACATCCGCCCATCGATCCTTCAACAAGCGCCCCAAGCTATCCATACTTTCAGGGGGAAAATCCATATGCCACCCACATTCCACCAGCCAAACCAAATCCTCCTCCAGTCACCCCTGTTTTTGTAGCACCTCCACCTGCTCCTCTGCAAAGGCCGGCCAGCGAGCCATATGTTCAGATCCATGACAACTCTTACTATCCTCCAGAGCCTACTTTCGGGGCTCCTGAACCACAATCACATACACCTCACTGGGATAATCCGGCAGAACCGGAAAAACACTTCCAAAATTCGGAACACGAGGAAGTTGCCAGAAAAGTTAAAAGCCTGGAGCAGTCCTTCAGGAACATGCACGGTTTAGGCAACCAGGTCAGCGTCGCCTATAAGGATCTGTGTCCATTTCCGGACGTCCAGTTGCCAGCAGGATTTAAAATGCCCAAATTCGACCTATACGAGGGGCATGGTGACCCGGTGGCCCACCTGCGGGGGTTTTGCAGTAAAATGAGAGGGGCCGGAGGACGGGACGAGCTTCTGATAGCCTACTTCGGCCAGAGTCCGGGAGGATCGGCGTTGGAGTGGTACACTAGACAGGATCCCAGTAGATGGTTTACGTGGGATGATTTGGCTCAAGCTTTTATCGGCCAGTTCCAATACAATCTCGAGATAATCCCCGACCGCCTATCATTGCTAAAATTAGAGAAGAAGCCTGCTGAAAGCTTCAGGGAATTTGGTTTCCGATGGAGGGAACAGGCGGCCAGGGTAGATCCGCCGATGAGAGAAAGCGAGATGGTGGACTACTTCTTGCAGACATTAGAGCCCACCTACTTCGGACATCTGGTAACGTCCGTAGGCAAATCATTCACCGAGGTGATAAAAATGGGGGGTATGATCGAGGAGGGTTTGAAGGCCAACAAGATCATGAGCTACTCAGCACTGAAAGCCACCACTCAGGCTATCCAAAGCGGTACTGGAGGAGTACTGGGGAAGAAGAGGAGAGAGGAAGTTGCGGCCGTCGAGTCCGGGGCATGGTTCAGAAATAGAGGCCCCGCACCCCAATATAGCCCACCCCAACCTCACCACCAAAATTACTCTCACAACCCATATAGCCACCCACAACATTACTATCCCGCACCTGATCCCCATTTTACTGTCCACCATGCACAGTCCTATTCCGCACCTCCCGCTCATGCACCGTGGCGTGCGCCAAACCCCCAGAACAATCATCCACCCCCAAGAGCTTACAAAAACCCCTCGGGCGCGAGTTTCCGTCCGAACCAGGCATTCAGGGGCGACAGAGCGCCGAGGCCAAAGACTTTCACTCCCTTAGGAGAGTCTTACACTAGTCTGTTCCACCGGTAAAAGCAGGTAGGGTTGCTGAACCCGGTTGAAGCTAAGCTGCCAAACCCTCTTCCGAAGAACCTGGACCATTCAGTAAATTGTGCCTACTGCTCGGGATGTCCGGGACATGATACAGAAAAGTGTTGGAGGCTGAAGACGGCCATCCAGGAGCTCATTGACACCCGCAGGATCGAGGTCCAGACTCCAACAGAGCCCAACATCAACCAAAACCCGCTTCCAACTCATCACGAGACCAATATGATCGAGTTGGTACGGGCGGAGGAAGGAAAGGAGAAAGCCTCTCAGACTGTAATGATGATTAAGTCTAGCGGGCAGGAACGAGAAAAGGGCCAAGCCTTGATGAGTCGCCCAGTTGCAAGAAGGACATACCAGGAGAGTCGGAAGCAGGAAAGGAAAGTGTGAACGAAGTACCGGTGAGGCCGGGGGAAGCAAAGATAGTTGTACCAGGGGCAGCAATCAAGCCCATCCTGAGAGTAGCAGGCGTTCGAATGGATCCTTTCATCATCCAGCCAGCAATACAGTTGCCAATAACTGATAGCCGGGCTGTTCCATGGAATTATGCTCGGATTACAACGACCTACAGAGGAAAGGAGGTGAAAGAGGAAGTTTGTGAAGCCCAAGGGTTGACCCGCTCGGGGAGATGTTTTGCCCCCGCGGAATTGAGGAAGACCACTCCGGCAGTATTGAAAAAGCCGGTCACTGATGAAGAGGCGGAAGAATTCTTGAAAAAGATGAAGCTGCATGACTACTCTGTCTTAGAGCAGTTAAAGAAGACTCCGGCACAAATATCATTGCTATCCTTGCTGATACATTCTGAAGAACATCGGCAAGCATTGATGAAAGTCCTGAATGAGGCACATGTACCGGATAAAATCTCAGTGAGCCATTTGGAGAAGATCACCAATCGGATCTTCGAAGCAAATCGGATCACCTTCACCGATGACGAGTTGCCCGAGGAAGGCACTGAGCATAACAGGGCTTTATATCTTACGGTGAAGTGTGAAGAGGCGGTGGTTACCAAAGTCTTGGTCGATAATGGGTCCAGTGCTAACATTTGTCCTCTCTCTACACTGGGCAAATTGAAAGTAGACATCGGCAGGGTACGCAAGAACAGCGTATGTGTTCGAGGGTTCGACGGAGGAGGCAAAGCGTCGGTTGGTGACATAGTGCTAATCTTGACAATTGGGCCAGTGGAGTTCACCATGGAATTCCAAGTGCTGGACATGGTGGTGTCATATAACCTCCTAATAGGGCGACCATGGATCCATGCCGCAAGAGCAGTTCCATCCAGCTTGCACCAACTCGTCAAGTTCGAGTGGGACCAGCAGGAGATCGTCGTCCATGGAGAGAACGATCCACAATCAGGCACCATCATTCCCTTTGTTGAAACAGAAGAGGATGTTGGGCCGTGGGTATATCAGGTCTGCGATGTGGTGTCCGCCAATCGAGTTCCGGAAGGGGAATGCATTCCCGGCGACAGAACAATTACCGCGGATGTCATGGTGGCGCATGAAATGTTGCGACATGGTTTCGTACCCGGTAAAGGTCTAGGTGCATCTCTGCAAGGAATCATACAACCGGTATCGGTGGTCGAGAACTTGGAAACCTTCGGCTTGGGATTCCAGCCAACCTCAGAGGACATCCGGCGAGCAAAGAGGAGTAAGCAGAAAACATGGGTGCTCCCAAAGCCTGTTCCACGCCTTTCCCAATCTTTTGTCAAGTCCGGAGCAAGAGGACATCCAGCGCCAAAGATTCCCGGTCCTACGGTCAGGCCAGACGAAGAGTTCTTCAGGAAGTTCGAAAACCTATTCACAAATGTATGTATGCTCGAGGACGGTGAAGGATCCAGTCACGCCGAGATACAGTTTGTGGGACCAAAGGCAAAATTGAATAATTGGAAGGCTACTCCTCTCCCTGTCCGGAAGGAGTCTTGGTAGTTTGTCTTGGATTGTCTTTCTTTCGAAATTTTGTATTGGGAGCTTGTCCCCGGAGTAAAATCCCGTTGTTTTTAGTTCATTTTTGATTTAAGTTTGCAGTTTGTTTTCCCTTTGTACAATTCCCATTAATGAAATGTGGTTCCTTCGCGTCTAATTTTGTTTATCTTTTTCCTTCTTTTTACTTTTCTGAACAGCCTTCTTGCAACTGATCTTAATGATATGGCGTGCTTAAAGATTAATCAACCCAGTCTAGAAAGTCAATCGGGTTTGGAAATAATAACGCATGAAATAAGAAGTGACGAGAGTGAGTCAGAGTACGGCGATGATGAAGCCGTAGAAGAAATCGGTGAAGAATTAAGTCACTTCGAGGAAAAACCCAAACCGAATTTAAATGATACCGAGGCCGTTAATCTAGGGAATGCGGATGACGTCAAAGAAACCCGGATAAGTGTCCATATTGAACCCAATCTGAGAGGAGAACTGATCAAAACACTCATGGAGTTTAAAGACATTTTCGCATGGTCGTACGACGACATGCCGGGACTCAGCACTGATCTAGTGGTTCATAGATTACCCACTGATCCGGCATATCCTCCCGTCAAGCAAAAACTGCGGAAATTCAAGACGGAGATGAGTGTGAAGATTAAGGAGGAGGTAACCAAGCAGTTGCAGGCGAAAGTCATTCGTGTCACTCGATACCCTGAATGGTTGGCTAACGTAGTACCGGTGCCAAAGAAAGACGGAAAGATCAGAGTATGCGTGGACTATCGCAATCTCAACAAAGCAAGTCCTAAGGATAATTTCCCACTTCCCAATATCCATATCCTGATTGATAATTGCGCCGGACGCGAAATTGGATCCTTTGTGGACCTGTTATGCGGGATATCATCAGATTTTGATGGATGAAGAGGACGCAGAAAAGACGGCTTTTATCACACCGTGGGGGACTTATTGCTACCGAGTGATGCCGTTTGGTTTGAAGAATGCAGGAGCAACATATATGAGGGCGATGACTACGGTATTCCATGACATGATACACAAGGAAATTGAGGTGTACGTGGATGATGTGATCGTGAAATCCAGACGTCAAGAGGACCATGTTGCCGACCTCAGGAAGTTCTTTCAAAGACTTCGAAGATACGACATCAAGCTCAATCCAGCCAAATGCGCATTCGGAGTTCCGTCAGGAAAGTTGCTAGGATTCATCGTCAGCCGACGGGGCATTGAGCTGGACCCATCCAAAATCAAGTCCATTCAGGAGTTAGCCCCGCCGAAGAATAAAACAGAGGTAATGAGTCTTGTTGGGAAGGTTGAATTACATCAGTAGGTTTATTGCCCAGCTTACGGCAACCCGTGAACCCATATTCCGCCTATTGAAGAAAGACGCTGCGATAGAATGGACGGCAGAATGTCAGGAAGCGTTTGACCGAATCAAAGGGTATCTGTCAAATCCACCTGTACTAGTTCCGCCTGAACCGGGTAGACCCCTGATTCTTTATCTGACGGTCTTGGAGAATTCGTTTGGCTGCGTACTGGGGCAGCATGATCTTACTGGCAGGAAGGAACGGGCCATTTACTACCTCAACAAGAAGTTTACAGTCCACGAGGTCAAGTACACTCATCTGGAAAAGACATGTTGCGCCCTAACTTGGGTAGCCCAAAAGCTGAAACACTACTTGTCTTCTTACACCACGTACCTCATTTCGCGGTTGGATCCGTTGAAGTATATTTTCCAGAAACCCATGCCTACAGGGAGGTTAGCAAAGTGGCAAATATTACTTACGGAATTCGACATCATATACGTGACAAGGACGGCTATGAAAGCTCAAGCCCTGGCCGATCACTTAGCTGAAAATCCCGTTGATGACGAATACGAACCTTTGGGGACGTATTTTCCAGATGAGGAAGTATTGCAGATTGAGGGGTTGGAACTAACCAAGGATCCAGGATGGAAGCTCTTCTTCGATGGAGCGGCAAACGCAAAAGGAGTCGGAGTAGGGGCTGTGCTCATATCTGAAACAGGACATCATTATCCTGTTACTGCTCAACTGCGTTTTCACTGTACCAATAATATGGCCTGAGTACGAGGCATGTATCTTGGGGTTGCGATTAGCGGTGGACATGGATGTACGGGACGTCTTGGTCTTGGGGGACTCGGACCCTCTGGTACATCAGATTCAGGGAGAATGGGAAACCAGAGATTTAAAGCTTATCCCATATCGTCAGTGTCTGCATGATTTGACCAAGCGCTTTCGATCGGTAGAATTCAGACACATCCCAAGGATGCATAATGAGGTTGCCGACGCGTTGGCTACTTTAGCGTCAATGCTACATCACCCGGACAAGGTTCGTGTCGATCCGTTACATATCCATGTCCGGGATCAACATGCTTATTGTAATGTGATAGAGGAAGAGGTGGATGGTGAGCCATGGTTTCATGATGTCAAGGAATACCTCAGGTTAGGAGTATACCCAGAGCAAGCAACCGGAGATCAAAAGCGAGCTATTCGGCGGTTGGCGAACGGATTTTTCCTTAGTGGAGGGGTGCTGTATAAAAGAACCCCAGATTTGGGATTATTGAGATGTATAGATGCAAGTCAAGCCACAACAGTTATGACGGATATACACTCGGGAGTTTGCGGACCACACATGAGCGGATACGTATTGGCAAAGAAGATTCTTCGAGCATGATACTATTGGCTCACTATGGAGCGGGATTGTATAAGTTTCGTGCGAAGATGCCATCAGTGTCAGATACACGGAGATTTGATTCATTCTCCGCCGACCGAATTGCATACAATGTCAGCACCATGGCCGTTTGTCGCATGGGGTATGGATGTTATTGGACCTATTGAGCCTGCGGCTTCCAATGGTCACAGGTTCATTCTGGTAATGATTGATTATTTTACCAAATGGGTGGAGGCCAAGACATTCAAATCAGTGACCAAGAAGGCGGTAGTGGACTTCGTACACTCCCACATCATTTGTAGGTTCGGAATTCCGAAGATGATCATTACAGATAACGGTGCAAATCTTAACAGTGGATTGATGAAAGAGGTATGTCAACAGTTCAAGATTACACACCGAAATTCCACACCGTATCGCCCAAAAGCAAATGGTGCGGTCGAGGCAGCAAACAAGAACATAAAGAAGATATTGAGGAAGATGATAGAAGGGTCTAGGCAGTGGCATGAAAAGTTACCATTTGCACTGTTGGGTTATCGCACTACCGTCCGGACTTCGGTAGGTGCAACCCCTTACTTGTTGGTATACGGGACTGAAGCAGTAATACCCGCAGAAGTTGAGATTCCATCCCTCCGAATCGTCGCTGAAGCTGAGATTGATGACGACGAGTGGGTCAAAACCCGATTAGAGCAATTGAGCTTGATCGATGAAAAGAGATTGACAAAGCAGTATGTCACGGCCAATTGTATCAAAAGAGAATGGCGAGAGCATATAACAAGAAGGTACGTCCCAGGAGATTTGAAGTGGGACAGCATGTGCTGAAGAGAGTTCTACCCCATCAGGCCGAAGCGAAAGGCAAGTTCGCTCCAAATTGGCATGGACCATTTGTGGTGACTAGAGTATTATCCAACGGTGCTCTATGTCTGACTGATGTCGAGGGAAGATGCACCGATATGGCTATCAATTCTGATGCAGTTAAGAGATATTACGTGTAATTCTTTGATGCATTTGTCAACGTTTGGTTTCGTTTGTGTGTATTTGGCATTTTTCGGAAAATGAAATGACAGAGGCAATTTTTCTACTACCCAAACACTTTAACCTTTGTCTCCCCATTTGAGCCTTAATTATTCTTTCATATACCCTCTTTCGGAATCATCAAGAATAGGAAAGAAACAAAGAAGTAATACAAGAAAAAGTGAACTACGTTCGACCTGATTCCTCAAGAAGGATACGTAGGCGCCACACGGCTCGGTCATAATAAAATAAAAATCAAAAAATCCCCAAGCAACAAAACTGGGGCAGAAGTCATTGTTTCGTTTGAAAGATAGTGTGGATTCCGAAAGTTGTAATAAGCTAACCGTTGAGGCTAAACCCCTTTCTTCAGCCTCACGCGCAGAAACCATATCAAGAACCGGAAAGACCTCTCGATCAGTATTTGAGAAGTGCCAAGTCATGTGAATGAAAGCCAAGAGTGACATCCCGACCCTCGATTGAATTCAGGATGCACAAGACGAAAGGGGATAACGCTCTAGAGGGAATCTCATGGGTGATACCCCGCCGCAAGGAAAGAAAGCATAAATGAGAGAGTCTTAACGGTGAAAACCCTCGCGGGCACCTTAAGGCGAAGGAAGTTGAGAGAAGTAAAATGAGAGAGTCTTACGGTGAAAACCTTTACGGGCACCTTAAGGCGACGGGAGATAGAGAGAAATGAGAGAATCTCATTAGTGAAAACCCTTTGAAGGGCACTGTGAGGTGACAGGACGAGATGGTTACAAGATGTCTGCATGAGACAAGGTTTGGACATCCGTTTACCTCTAGCAGGACGCGGCATCGGAAAATGATTGATATGAATAGATTGGGTAGTTTAATCTCAAAGGCGCGGCATAAACATTGGATCAGGCACACATTCAGATAAGTTTTCCTATTTTTTGAGTTCAGAAAAGTTTTTCTCTTCTTTTGTCATTTGCGGTCAGTATTCTTTTCTTTTCTTTCACTTTCGAAAATTGATTTTTCAAAGCTTACTACCAAGTCTCCCAAAGCAGTATATTGAAAGTGGATAGGCATGGAACAAGGCAATAAGACAGAAGTCGTTACGATAGTGAGGTTGGGATTGGGATGACAGGCTGAGTGGAAGGTTCGCAAGAATTATGGAGTATGATGGACACATGTGGCATGTCCGAAAGATGATTTCACGCAACAGATCACCGGTTAAAAAGAGTCGGACCAAACCAAAGAGTGGAATAAAAGGAAAGATGAGAGGTCGTTCGTGGAAAAAGCATCTTCCCAAGCAAGCGTCAACGTCGTCCTCAAAGTTCGAGAGAGGCCAAGCAGCTGAAAGAGAATGGCCTCAACAAGAGTGGCACGACCACTCGCGGCGTTTTGAAACTAACAATTTTTCTTTGATTTAAAGCAGGAAAAGAGGGTCCGACGGCAGAAAAGCATACCGTCCAGAAGTTTATCACACTGGGGCAGAAAATTTTCTCCTGTTGCGAAAATTTTCTGGAAAGCAAGACTCGGAGGATAAGTGTAGAAAGCAACACAAGATGGGGTGATCTTTGAGCCGGGTATCACCTCCAGCAGTTATGGGAAAAAGAAAAATGGCTTCGAGATTCCCCCATCAGTATTACATCCTATAAGTTGATCGAGGAAACAAAAGCGTGAGTCCCAAAGGAGGTACGGGAAGAAGGAAGAGAAGGAGGGGTGAAGGAAACAAAGAATACTTCCTCAGCGACATCATCCCCAGCAGGCAAGCAAACAGTTCCAAATAGCCTCAGCAGCCAGAAGAAAATGGTACAAGAGGCGAAGGAAGGTAATCAAGATAGGATGAAATCAGTGAAGTTGTAGTTGAAGTCAGGGAGCCCGCCTGGAGAATGGAGTGGCGATTTAATTTTGAAGTTGTAGTTGAAGTCAGGAAGCCCGCCTGGAGAATGGAGTGGCGATTTAATTTTGAAGTTGTAGTTGAAGTCAGGAAGCCCGCCTGGAGAATGGAGTGGCGATTTGATTTTGAAGTTGTAGTTGAAGTCGGGAAGCCCGCCTGGAGAATGGAGTGGCGATTTAATTTTGAAGTTGTAGTTGAAGTCAGGAAGCCCGCCCGGAGAATGGAGTGGCGATTTAATGTTGAAGTTGTAGTTGAAGTCGGAAGCCCGCCCGGAGAATGGAGTGGCGATTTAATGTTGAAGTTGTAGTTGAAGTCGGAAGCCCGCCTAGAGAATGGAGTGGCGATTTAATGTTGAAGTTGTAGTTGAAGTCGGAAGCCCGCCCGGAGAATGGAGTGGCGATTTAATGTTGAAGTTGTAGTTGAAGTCGGAAGCCCGCCCGGAGAATGGAGTGGCGATTTAATTTTGAAGTAGTAGTTGAAGTCGGAAGCCCGCCTCTGGAGAATGGAGTGGCGATTTAATGTTGAAGTTGTAGTTGAAGTCGGGAAGCCCGCCCGGAGAATGGAGTGGCGATTTAATTTTGAAGTAGTAGTTGAAGTCGGAAGCCCGCCCGGAGAATGGAGTGGCGATTTAATGTTGAAGTTGTAGTTGAAGTCGGGAGCCCGCCCGGAGAATGGAGTGGCGATTTAATTTTGAAGTTGTAGTTGAAGTCGGGAAGCCCGCCTGGAGAATGGAGTGGCGATTTAATGTTGAAGTTGTAGTTGAAGTCGGAAGCCCGCCCGGAGAATGGAGTGGCGATTTAATGTTGAAGTTGTAGTTGAAATCAGGAAGCCCGCCCGGAGAATGGAGTGGCGATTTAATTTTGAAGTAGTAGTTGAAGTCGGAAGCCCGCCCGGAGAATGGAGTGGCGATTTAATGTTGAAGTTGTAGTTGAAGTCGGAAGCCCGCCTAGAGAATGGAGTGGCGATTTAATTTTGAAGTAGTAGTTGAAGTCGGAAGCCCGCCCGGAGAATGGAGTGGCGATTTAATTTTGAAGTAGTAGTTGAAGTCGGGAGCCCGCCTGGAGAATGGAGTGGCGATTTAATCTTGAAGTTGTAGTTGAAGTCAGGAAGCCCGCCCGGAGAATGGAGTGGCGATTTAATGTTGAAGTTGTAGTTGAAGTCAGGGAGCCCGCCTGGAGAATGGAGTGGCGATTTAATTTTGAAGTAGTAGTTGAAGTCGGGGAGCCCGCCTGGAGAATGGAGTGGCGATTTAATTTTGAAGTAGTGGGTGAAGTCAGGGAGCCCGCCTGGAGAATGGAGTGGCGATCCGTGTTAATTCGGTGGAGGAAAGCGGTAGAATGTAACAGGAATCTCCAGCATGAATCCAAGTTCGTAAGAAGAGACGAAGCATCAGAAGGAACGCCAAGTCAGACAAGATGGCAAGGAGCGCGACAAGATCAAGTTAAAAAGGATAGATAAGAACTTGTAGTACTGTAACTTAGTCTAGCTTCTTGTTTTTGTTGCTTAGCGCGGTGTAACAAGGAAATCAGCTAAGCAGTGGTAACAGCAGTAACAGCGGCAACAACAGTAACAGCAAGATCGCAACAGGCATGGTAGTCCTAGCTACCAGAACTTCCCGAACTACATTGACCTGATTCCCTTTCAGCCAGGGATATGTAGGAAACCTTTGAAGCAAGGTTCGGTCAAAACGTTTCCAAAATGCTTCATACGGAGTGTTCGAATGGGCAAAAATCGCTTATATCCGCTCATTTATCTTTGCACGAAAACTCTGCGTGTTTACGCGCAAAGAGGGGCAGCTGTGAGCACGTGATTTTTGCCTTACTTGAGAAGTACTCCCAGAAAATTCAAAAATAAAAATAGTTTCGTGTTGGGTATGATTTTTGTGATTTTGTGTTATTTTATCTTTTGTGTGCACGTTTATTTATTTAAATTAAAAATACAAAAAATATATGCTAAGTTTTGCATTTTTAGTGTTTGATATCGAAGTCATGTGATTTACATTTTTAGGTGATATATAATTGTGTGGGATAATTGTATGCATATATATATATATATATACATGTACATATATGTATGTGTAGTAATGAGATCAAATTGGGCCATAGTTTAGTCCAGGAAAACCAGGCCCAAACGAATCCCAATCCGTCCAGCATCTATCATTGTGGCATTCGATCTGGACCGTTGGATTTTATTATCCAACGGCCCAGATTAATCCTTTAATTCCAAAATACATTCAGCCTATGACTTAACCAAACGACACCGTTTGGTTTAAGTGAGGAGATCCTGATCGTTGATCAAGTTTGATCCAACGATCAGGATTTAACTTCTCCAAAACATATATAAACTCATTCCATACCCCGCCCCCCCAAGCCAGACCCCCCTCTCCCTTCATCTCCCTCAGGAGCTCTCAGAGACCTAGCGTAACGCCGCCGTGCCCCGCCTGCCGGAAATCGCCTCACGGCGGTTCCGGTAGGCCAATCACCACCAAACCAATGCCAAAGCCTTCCCCTCACCTCCCCCATCACGAACCCAGCCTCCACTAACCTCGAATCATGCCGGAGCTCCTCGAATCTTCATTTGAAGATTCGAGTCAAACTCGAACCAATGCCAAATCACCCCAAATTCACACCACAGTCTCCTCACACCTCCCCCACACTCCCATTGACATTGGTTTGCTTCGAATCTAACCAAAAATGCAAAAGCCCCAAATCCGAGCCCAAGAACCCTAATTTTTGAAGAAACTCAATTCAAGCCGGGTTAGCCGCAATTGAAGTCCAAGGGACTTTAGTCTAGGTGTTCTCAATCGAGAACATCTCGATTAAAGCCCGTTTGGCTTCAATAATTCCACATCTTAGTTCGAAGCTTGGTCGGCAGATTTCTTACGAGGTATTCGTTTCTTCTTTGGTCAATTTAGTTCGATTTTGTGAATATGTGTGTTTGTTTTATTCATTGTTTCAGTTCTTATCTATCATGCTTTTAGTTTCTCATAACAGTGATTTGTTCTCCTCCTTTGAGGCCTTTTATTTGGCCAATTCCCTCTGTTTTTAGTTGTTAAAATGAATCATAGGTTCAATGTGATTAAGGTCGTCAAGCAATTAATTCATATTTTTGATTAGTTCCTTGATCCCTGCCTGAGCATTAGGAATCAACTGTAGGTCGATCATTGGTTGTCATTGCTATGTGTTGTAGTTGATTAGAGGTCGTCTTCTAATTGCATAGTTTGAGCTATTTGAATTACCACACAGTAATTAGCATTCCTGGATCGAATGGGACTGTTTGATTGGTTTGAAACTGAAGTTGTGATTCAAATTAAGCCAACTAGGGAATCAGGGTTCACACTTAGAGTATTTGGTGCCCTGCACATGAGGCTAGTCAGTGGAATCCACTGTCACAGCAGAGCAGCCCACCAGTGCCCTGCACTTACCAATTTTTAATTATGAAAACCCCATACTTAGACATAGTTTAGTGGGTTGGACAGAAGGAGGATGGGCAAGGGGGTGTTCTGCAGAATCTGGGTGTCCTAGGTGTTGTTTGTGGTTATAAATAGATAGGTATTGATACCTAAAAGGAGAGATTCATACAGTAGGGACTGAAATACCTGAAGAAGCAAAAACAGTAAACCTGGAGAGAAACATATTCATACAGACAGACATTAGAGATACCTGAGAGTAACTAGAGCACCTGAAGAAAAATAGATATAAGGATACATATAGAAAGATACAGAGAAAGGCTACTGTTTCATTGGTTTTGGAGTCACTGTTTCATCGAGTTTCTTGGCTACTGTCTCGTTGCTTTGATTCAATAGCTGAGTTGTTTTGGCCATTCGATTGCTTGTTTGTTCTTGTGTTGGTGGTGCTGTGCCATTGTTGTAGTTTGGTTCAGTGGTTGAGGGCTGTGGTAGTTCCAGTGATTGACTGGGCTGGTTTGGTTCATTGTTGTTGCTATTGGTCGTTTGTATTGCTGTGCACATTGTTGTTGGTCCAGTGCTGGTTCTTCTTTTGTCCTGTTTGCTGTTGGAACATTGTGGGTCGTGTGTGGTTATTGGGTGGTGGCTAGGCTATAGTTTGTGGCTGTCTGTTAATTGCTAGTGTTGCTGGTTTTGAGTGTATGCTGCTGCTGTGTTGAGGTTGCTACTGGTGGATGTTTTTGTTGTTGTTGGGTCTGTTTATTGCTACTTGGGTTGTAATTGGTCTATTGGTTGTTGTTTGTTGATCGACCACTGTTTTGCCCCTTGTGGTCTGCTCTTGGGGATTTTGTTTGGCTATCACTGTTCCATTGATTTGGATACTGTTTGATTGCTGCCTGGCCATTACGGTTCCATTGGTCCATTAGTTGGTAGAGTTTGAAGGATTTGATCACTGTTGGGTTATTGGTGTTATTAGCTGGTTCACTATTTGTTTTGGTGTGGAGTTGTTGCTGTTACTGTTTCTGTTACTGTTGCGGCATTGCCATTGCTCACTCTTCTTTGTTCTTTCGCATTCCAGGTACACATCTCTGTTATTGTAATTCCTTGGTTCAAAAGAATGAAGCCTGAAGTTTATATTTGAAGTCTGTTGAATCATGTAGTCGTCCAAAGTCTATGCTTGATTACGTTCTGTTACTGTCTAATTAAATTTGTATTGCTAGTTTTGTTACGGAAAATGTAGCTAGACCAAAGATACACTATCATTAGATATGCACGTAAACCCGAATTAGTCTGTTGTCTCTCTGTTCAATCTTCCCTACTTATGTGTGTAATCCCCAAACCTGTTAAATGATAGACCTTATGTTACAAGCAAGATTAGCTAGGGAGTTGTTACTCAACGGCATGACGTAATTAGATTAAAAAGAGTCGGGGGTGCATTTCATGTGACCCGACCCCAATTTTGGGCAAGAGTAAACAAAGCGTGTCGGGAACCACAGGCGCATTTCATGTGGTGTGGTTCGTAGCAAGTTTTAAGTAATTTGGAATCAACTCTTAAGTAAGATACAGCGGGATGTAGTTCGCTTTAGATTTGAATCAAAGGTACGCCTCGCCCAATAGTTACACTAATCACATGGCCGTCATAAATGTATATATAAATACTTAGATTTCGAGATGCGTCGTTTCTTAACGAATATCACGCCTTTCTCAACAGTGTAAATAAGTAGTCGATCCGGGCGCATATTTTAGTTTTACCTTTTTAAATACGGGTGTGCATTTCATGTGACCCAAATCCAAACCCCGAAATGTTGAATAAGAATATGTTGAGGATCCGGGTGCATTTCATGTGACGTGATTCGAAAGCATATTTTTAAGCAACTTTCTCTTTCGTAAATCACAACCAATAAGAAAAGCGGTAAAGGGGTATTAACTTGCACTAAGTGCATAATTGTAAAAAGCAGATAGATAAGCCAAACACGACAGTTGAGCGACCGTGCTAGAACCACGGAATTCGGGAATGCCTAATACCTTCTCCCGGGTTAATAGAATTCCTTATCCGGATTTCTGGTTCGCGGACCGTTAAATAGAGTCATTCTTTTCCTCGATTCGGGATTTAACCGGTGACTTGGGACACCATAAATCTCCCAAGTGGCGACTCTGAAATAATTAAAATAAATCCCATCTCGATTGTCCTTTAATTGGAAAAACTCTTGGCACCCTTGCGGGTGCGTAAAAAAGAGGTGTGACAATATACAGTCCCGTAATTGAGTTGATCCATCATTTGTTGCTAAGTTGTTTGATTTTTAATTTCATAGAAAAAAAATCATAAAAAATGGCAGATAACGATGTCAATGGCGGGCAATATCTACGACAATATCTACGACATGTTTGGGAGGCAACTCCTGATGATGCTGAAGATGAGCACGTCACACAAATAGTGAGAAACCCGAGGGAGCAACAAAAGGCTATTGTGGGCCATTTCTCCCGACAAGATCAGGTCATTAGCGAGTTCAGGGGGCATTATTGGGTGCTTCCAACAATGCGAATGGACAAGGTCCAGTCCCTCCTGGTACTTTTGCAAACCAAACAATGTAGAAGGTTGATAACAACACCCCGAGAGGCGAGGTTTGCTTTGGTAAGGCCGGGGCCGGTAGCAGGTCCGGTAGCAACAATGAGAATGATCTCTTTAAACCGAACTCATGCAGTTTATGAGAAAAATAAATGCCCAAATGGATTTAATCACGAGTACCCTACTAGTATTGAAAGGATGGATTCAAAGAAATAAACTAAGTTATTATTCAAACCAAGAATGACACTAGAGTTGATCCCAAAGCAATCCAAGATGCCAGACGTTTCAAAATATGATGGGACTTTGAATCCTCAGTAGCACGTCATCATTTACACAATAGCGGTGAAAGGAAATGTCTTAGAACCGCAAGAGATCGAGTTAGTATTATTGGAAACATTCAGGGAGACCCTCATGAAAGGAGCCTTGACATGGTATTTGCTTTTACCCGAACACTCAATAGATTCATTCAAGATGCTCGTAGACTCTTTTATCAAGGCACATGCCGCCAAAAAGGTATAGTCCCAAAAGGCCGACATATTCAAGATCGCACAAGGAGAGTCCGAATTGTTGCGGGAGTTCGTGACTAGATTTAATAAAGAAAGGATGATGCTACCACCTATATAGAACAAATAGGCAGTTGAGTCATTTACTAAAGGACTGAATTCGAGGAGTTTTGAAGCTTTCTGGAATATAAAATAAAGTCTGCTTGAGTTCCAAGCAACAATGTGGGAAAATGTACACAACAGCTAAGAGTCAACGATAAGAATTGAGAATGACCAGCTCGGTTTCCCGGCAATTAACCAAGGGTCGGAACTGGGAGAAATATAAGGAAAAATGAAGAATGATTTGACATAGACCGAAGATCTTCTAAAGGTCGATTTTTGCCTTATAAAAGGGCCAAAGGACTCGTAAGAGATTTTTGGTCGGCGGGTAGATTTGCTACCACGGATTAACCGAATACAACTTTAATGTCAGCATGGTGGAACTAGTGTCGGTTATGAGGAACATTAAGGAAGCATGGTTCCCGTGGTCGATGAGATGTAATCCCAATCAGAGGGATCCTAATTTATGGTGAGACTACTATTGGACCAATGGCCACCGGACTGGGGACTGCTGATATCTACACGAGGAGGTGACAACATTGTTGAAAAATGAACATCTTAGAGAGTTCTTAAGTGACCAGGCCAAAAATAACTACGGACGCAATCGGGATAACACGGAACCCTCAAAAGCAGGAGAAGACCCCCTCGTCTGACGATCAACATGATTTTTGGGGGGAATGAGATTAATGGTGTAACTTTCTTGGCAGCCAAAAAAGTTAATAAGATTATTGATTTGGGTCATACCTTAATAAGATAAATCTTATTAATAAAATTATTGATTTGGGTCATACCTTCAGCAAGGAGGTCATGTATAATGACTTGTAGTTCTTGGACTTTAGTTATGATTGACCTAATGTCAATCATCTTGAGATTCAGGAACCTTGCAGCCACGAACTTCTTAAGTCCGGCATCCTCAGTCTTGTACTTTTTCTCAAGCGCATTCCATAACGCTTTTGAAGTTTCCATGACACTATATATAGACATTGTACAAGCCATCTTCCAAACAACTCAAAATGTAATTTTTGCCTTGCCTCACAATCTATAGGCAAATATCAGAAGAGGTGTCTTGAAAAGGTGCCTTTTCAGAAAATAATTTAATTATTAAATAAATTTTATCCAAAAATAATCTTATCGATCGATCATTTGACAAATCCAAATCCAAATCCAAATTCAAAGCCAAAGCTGAAGCCGAAACCAAAGCCGAAGCCGAAGCCGAGCGAGCAGCGACGGCGGCGCGAGGGTTCATTCTCTTCAACTCCTTTTAAGAGCTTTAAGAAGTGATTATATATATAAGCACACAAATGTTGTTGTCCCTCGCCAAAGAGGGACAAAGTGTAAGACAAAAATTCACTTTTTCAAATTTTCATTTCCCTTCATTTCCAATTTACACTTTTTCTACTTTAAAGTCAAATGGCGTAAAATCTCCAACAAAATTAACTTCAATGTGATCTTTCATCATGCGTTAAGGGAAGGCAATATTGTGGCAGACTTTTTAGCTAACCTTGTTTTTTCTTTTGCAGGTAGACTCAGTTTTAGGCTCATTTCACGAATTACCTAGCGAAGGAAAGACATTGATCAACATGGACAAATCTCAGATGCCTTGCCTTAGGGCTAGGGTTGCTAAGAAATGTTTTGAAGTTACTGCCTGTTGCTTTTGCATGTTCTTCTTCTCATAATTGTATAGTGTGTAACTATTTCCCAGTGGTATTAGCATGGCAACATGCTCATTCTGGAGGTAGTGACACACTGTATGGGACATATATAGCAAACAAGCAAGATATTTTCTCAACTACAAGATTAATTACAAGGTGTTATACTACTGGTTGCTAGTGTTTGGTATAATTTCTGTTTATATAGAGTTGTAAGCTGGGCTCCCATTGATACACACTTTGTGTATGTGTTCATGTTGGTTCATGGAAGACTGGATAGTATTACTGCACGAGAGAAATTAAAAGACAACTTCTGCTCAATTGTTGTTGTATAGTGTTTGCTCATTTTTCAGTAGTATAAGTGTGGTTACACACTCATTCTGGGAATGGGAAGGTATTATATGGCTTTCATTTTCTATGCAGGTAGTTGTTGATATATAGCATTAAAGGAACATGTTTTAGTTATTGTTATATTGGCATCATATCTGGTTATAGATGTTATTACAATGTATTTATAAAATAATTCTGGAAATATAAATAAATACAAACAAATATATGCATAAACAGAAATGAAGAAACAAATTCGAGCCCACTGAATTCACAGTGTTTCCTTAAGGAATTTAATCCCCTCCTAGTACCCAAGGTTATGGATTATTTCCTCCCAGGATAGAACGAGTTACATACTAGTGTAGTGGTACTGCAAATCCCGGTGTTTCAACGAACGCAAAGTTCGGTAGCAAATCACACTTACTTTTTGCTTTGTTTGATGCTAAAAGTATGCAGAAGAAAGGAGGAGAAACTCAGAAATTCGTAGTAAAATTCTGAGCAGAATAGTGTTGTATTTATATCCAAAAGTTGGGCTGAAATTTGAAGAGTCTCTTCAGAATGGCTGTTTCTGCAAAACTGCCACAGCATAAATGCCATTGCATAAATGGGCATTTACTCAATAATAAAGAGGGAAAATAATACACTATTAGTCGGAAAGGACCAAGTCCAATTCCCCAATCACATTCACAGTCAAAAACTGAAATTTAGATTTAATATTAATATTTATTTAATATTAATATTCTGTTATTAAAATAAATATTTTAATAACATTTCTGTTAATATTTTACTATTAACAAATAAATTTGGTCTAAAAAGTTAATCAATCGATCATTTGACCAAATCCAAATCCAAATCCAAATCCGAATCCGAATCCGAAGCCGAAGCCGAGCCGAGCCGAGCGAGTGACGACGACAACGGCGCGAGGCTTGCTTTCTTCTCAACTCTTTAAGAGCTAGAAGAAGAGATTCTGCTTATATACCCATAAAAAATATCTTCCTCTTCCGATATGGGACAATGCCCATTTACCAAGGAGAGGAAAATTAAAATTTCACTCAAAATTTCATTTACCCTCCATTTCCCATTCACCCTCTTTTAACTCTTTAATATATTAATTAAATATATTAAAAACCCAACAATCCCCCACATGAATGGGGAATGGCTATATCACGGAAGTATGCATGAAAAACTGTGTGATTCGCAAGTAAGGATTAATTGCATCTGGATAAGTAGGTTTCCCTTTGAACTTTCCGTAGTGAACTTATGTCGGATATACTCGATCAATCGGTAGATTTGATATCTTTGAACCGTCGAACTTTGGTGTATACCTAGACAACCACAAGTCACACAACCAACCCTTAACCGTCTTTGGTTCTCATTGTTGTGTTCGTTTCGGCCATGAACACCGCCTGGTTTCATAAGTGCGTAGAGAACTGTCCTTACGAAATTCTCCTTGAAGCG
>JASVEL010006923.1:0-58063 GCA_032618575.1 Nicotiana noctiflora
CAAGTCCCTCAAACACAACCACACAGGAATAATGCACCCAGTCGACTATGATGGAGTCACCCACCGGCATAGCCACATAGACAGGAATGTCCAAGGCATTACTAGACATAGCCAGTCAGGGTGCAAAATAGGAAGACACATATGAATATGTACGCCCAGGGTCAAATAGTACTGAACCATCTCTATCGCAAACCAGAATGGTACCTGTACTCACAACATCTGATGCCTCCACCTCTGGCCTGGCTGGCAAAGAATAAAATCGGGGCTCAGCACCACCTCCCTGAACTATGTCTCTGGGACTGTCATCCACCGGCTGACCTCTACCTGTGGCAGGACGGCCTCCACCTCTACGATCTCGACCTCCACCTCTATGATCCCTACCCCCACCCTTGGCTGGTTGGGCAGGCTGTGGGTCAACTGGTGCCTGAATAATGGGGCAAGGACCCTGTTGTTGTGGCTGTGTACCCCTCAATCTCGGGCAAGCTCTCCTGATGTGACCTTATTCTCCAAACTCAAAACACCCCTCAAAACAATGAGACTGGCCCCGACGGCCCGAATGACCTCCATGAACAATCTAAACAGGCTGTGCGCTGATAGGCTGCTGATTTGAATACTGCTCACAAAAGCCATGATCATCTGAACCACCATGTGAAGCCTGGAGGGCTGACTGAAAATGCCTGGAAGCCTATCATAAGAATCCCTACCTCTAGATGAGGCACCACTGAATCTACTAGAATGACGAGGCTTCTTGTCCGACATCTGACCATCTCCCCAAGTGAGGGCCATTTCAACTCTACGGGCTGCGTTGGCCGCCTCCTAAAAGGAAATGTCACTACCAACTCTCATGGAAATCCGAATACGGATCGGCTGAATTAATCCATCAATGAATCTCCGGACCCTCTCCCGCTCTGAAGGGAGTATTACCGCTGGATGGTGTGCCAAATCCACAAATCTAGTTTCGTACTGAGTAACGGTCATGGAGCCCTATTGGAGGCTCAAACTGCCTACGAAGTGCTTCTCGCTGAGTGACGTGGAGAAAATTCTCCAAGAATAACTCTGCAAACTGATCTCATGTCAAAGCTGGGGATCCTGCTGGTCTAGATAGGAAAAAATCTATCCACCAAGTCATAGTGGATCCTGCAAGCCTGAAGGTGCAATAATCGACCTCGTTAGTCTCCACTATACCCATAATCCTGATAATCTCATGACAACTGAATAGAAAATCCTGGGGATCCTCCGATGAAGCACCGTTGAAGTTGGTGGTAAAAATCTTGGAAAACCGATCAAGTCTCCACAAGGCATCTGAAGACATGGCCGTTCCATCTCCGGCCTGAACAATAATGCCTGTATGAGCCGCCACTGCGGATTGAACTACTAGGTCCTGAGCCTGGGGAGCTACTAGCTCCATAGTACGCGTAACAGGAGTATGAACCCCTCCTCCAGCCTGAGAAGTGGTTGGTGCTACTGGCAGTAAACCTGCTCTGGTGATATTGTCCATAAAGTCTGCTATCCGGACTAGAGTATCCTGAAGATCCGGGGTGAGCATGACCCCTCCTGGGAGCTGAGCTGGGCTTACTGAAGCTGTCGGGGCTGGAACCTCCTGACCGTTATCAATACGAGGCTCTACCTCTAGAACTGCTGCCTGGGGCTGAGTTCTGCCCCTACCACGGCCTCCGGCACGACCGCGGCCTCTGCCCCTCGCGGGAGCTGCCTGGGGCTCGTACTACTGATCAGCAGATGAGGAAGCGTGTGTTCTCGCCATCTGCAAAAGAATAGAATAGAAATTCAATCAGCATTTGAGGAACCAAATCACACGACAAGAAGGAACAAATGAGAGATTTTTCCTAACTCAATAGACTCTGGGGAACAAGTACAGCGCCTCCCTACTTACCCCTCAGACTCTACTAAGTTTGTTCGTGAGTTGTGAGACCTATGTAACCTAGTGCTCTAATACCAACTTGTCACGACCCGGATTTCCCACCATCGGGATCATGATAGCGCCTACTCATGGTAGCTAGGCAAGCCAATTTACTCACCATTTTCATTAGTAAAACCATCATGTTGTCAATTTAATAGCATAAATAATAATAATAATAATAATAATAATAATAATAATAACAATAACTACGGAAGTCTAATTTTTATAAGTATGAAATAAATACGAAATACTCAACAACAAACTCTACCTAAGATTTGGTGTCACATACTCATGAACCACTAAGAATAAACTACATATAAAGGTTTGAAAGAATAACAGTTGTCTGTCTTGAAACAATGAGACCGCAGTATAAATAAAAAGCATAAGAAGAGATGCTGGAACTGCGGACACCTGCAAGGCTACCTCAGTCTCGTGATAATAAGATCTTGTTATCGAAATACTATTGTTGCAGCTCAAAACCTGGACCTGTGCAAAAGCGCACAGAAGTGTAGTATCAGGACAACCGACCCCATGTGTTGGTAAGTGCCTAGCCTAACCCCGACAAGGTAGTGACGAGGCTAGAATGGACACCACATAAACCTGTGCAGTTCTAAAATATACAACGGAAAATTGAATACCAAAAAATCATCAATCTTGGGAGGGGGAAACATGCTGCGGGGAAATACAAATAAACAGTAATCCAGAGTAACAACCAAAAATAGCTTAATCCCACAATGAAACAAGAAATCAATATTCAGACATAACCACAGATATCAACAACTGTTGCGGCGTGCAACCCTTTCTATAATTTCCATCGTTGCGGTGTGGAACCCAATGCACATATCACTATTGCGGCATGCAACCCGCTCCATTGTTGTGGCGCACAACCCGCTCATCAATATTATTTAAAAGTCTGAGTCCCCAAGCAACAATCAAAATCAAGGGACACACAATAGACAAATACATAGCAAACATTCCGGCAAGGGAGTACAATTAACAGCTCAATCATCCCGGCAAGGGAGTACAACTAATAGTTCAATCATCCCGGCAAGGGAGAATACATTAAATACTTACATCTCGGCAAGGGAATAGTCAAAGAAGTTTCCTTTTTCTTTTCTTTATTCATCTTATAATTCACTTTACTATTCTGAGCCAACGCTCCAAAGAATTTAATGGTCATTTACTGTTCACACGTTATTCACAATGCATAGACATTCTCCAATAACATGGAATTCAAATTATAAGGACTCACGGTGCTGCTATACACCAATGTATAGATACTCGTCACCGTGCATATACATCATACTCGATCACATTGCAATTAGCAACAAGACTTAACTCTTATTCCCTCAAGCTAAGGTTAGACCAAACACTTACCTCAAAGCCTTGAAATCCGCTTAACCTTCAACTATTGCTTTACCTCTTGATTCAACCTCCAATTCGCTCGAATCTAATCACAATTTATTCAATTACTTTAATAAACACTATATGAATTGGTTTGAATACATAAAAATGGTTTTTCCAAGTTTTACTCAAAAATTCCTAAAATTCCCCGGGTCCCACGTAGTCGAAACTCGAGGTTCGGACCAGAACTCAATCACCCATAACCCCACGAATCCAAAGATATAATTTGTTTTAAGAATTGACCCCAAATTGGGGTTGAATTACCCAAAATTCTCAAAACCCAAACTTTGCTCAAAATCCATAATTTCTACCTTAAACTCCATAATTTAGGGCTAGGATTTCAGTAATTAATGAAGAAAATTGAAAGAAATAAGTGGAACAATGCTTACTAAAGAAGTTTTGACGAATGGGAGTTTCAATGTACGCCTAAGTGCTTGGAGAAGAAAGGGTTTCGTGCAAAAATATAAAAAAAATCTCGTCACTGGTTCTGTTTTTAACTTAAAAATTCGCTGGGCAAAAATGTTCATCGCGTTCGCGACACCCCTGTCACGTTCGCGATGAAGGAATACGGGTGAGCATCGACTTCGCGTGCAAGAGGATGTGAACGCGAAGAAGAAAAGGCTGGGGGTCCAGAACTTGGTCTACACGAACGTGTGGACCCTAATGCAAACGCGAGGATGGGAAAGACTATGACTATGCGAACGCGAAGAAGGCAGAATTGAAGTTACGCGAATATGGGAATAGGTTCGCAAACGCGTAGAAGGGGACTAGGCCAGCATTGCGATCGCAAGAGGATGACCGCGAATGCGAAGAACAACCTAGCCTACAACAGCTGAAGGAAAAACCTGCTATGTTTTGAAGTGAAAAACCATCCCGACACACCTCCGAAACACCCCCGATCCCTCGGGGCTCCTAACCAATCACCCACATTAACCTAAAAATATCATACGAACTTGCTCGAGTGAACAAATTGCTAAAATAACATCAAATTTAATGAATTAAACCCCAGGATCATCACTTTTCATTTCAAACTTCATAAACCTGAACTTTAGATATTTAGGTCCGAAACACGTCAAACCACATCCGTTTTCAACCAAACTTTACAGGAAGCGCTTAAACAATATATAAGACTTGTACCGGGCATCGAAACCAAAATACAAGCTCGATACCATAGTCGTTTAATCAATTTTCATTCTTATTTTTCTTAATAATTTCAGAAAATAATTTAATAAAAAGAATCTTTTACTCAAGTTCTAGACCTCAGATTTCGACTACGGGCACATGCCCGAGTCTCATATTTTTTACGGACCTTTCGGGAGAGTCCGATCTTGGGTCCGAGTCCGTTTACCAAAAATATTGACCAAAGTCAACTATAATCATATTAATGTCAAATTTCTTTAAATATTTCACAGAATTAACATATTTCAACATAAAAACTTACTGACAACGCACCCGGACTGTGCATCTAAATCGAGGTAATAGAAAATGAGATTTTCAAGGCCTCGGAAATACGGAACGTATGAGGAAAATAGGTGTTGACACTTTGGGTCATCACAAACAATTTTTTGAGCTAATATAAAAATAATATCAGATTACAACAATACAAACACATTAAAAGGGGAGCTAAGGATGATAACAGAAGAATAAATAGAAAAAGTGAGTGAAGTGCAGAAAATTTTCATGCATTTCATTATCTGTGTTCTCTATCTTCTGTCAACAACATCTCTCACTTCCTCCTCTTTTAATAAAACTACTAAAATAAGGACGACTTATATTGAGATGCATGGTATAATATAGCTACTGTTATAGACTTATAGTTGATATAAATATTTAAACTTTTAGATCATGAGATCATCATATACATTTCAGCAGCTATATTTTAAAAAATATTTAGACTAAAAAATTGCACACTTGAAAATTACATCTTGAAGTTCTTTGTTAACAAAATTATCCTTAATTGCAAAAATAACGATATAAAAGTTTTCTAAGCAAAAGAAAAAGAAAATCAGAATGCAGCAATACAAATACAATTAAATAGGAGTTGACGATGATGACAGAAGAATAAGGAGCACAAAGGAGTGATGTCCAGAAAATTTTCGAGCACATTTGTGTATATGCTCTCTATCTTCTGTCAACATCTCTCGCTGCCACCTTTTTAGCAAAACTATTAATATAAGGACAATTTACATGGAGATGAATGGTACAATAAAGCAATTGTTATAGACTTATAGTTGATATAAACATTAAAACTTTTAGATCATGAGATCAACAACAACAACAACAACAACAACCCAGTATAATCCCACTTAGTGGGGTCTGGGGAGGGTAGTGTGTACGCAGACCTTACCCCTACCCTAAGGTAGAGAGGCTGTTTCCAAATAGACCCCCGGCATCCTTCCCTCCAAGAACTACCCACCTTGCTCTTGGGGAGACTCGAACTCACAACCTCTCGGTTGGAAGTGGGGGTTGCTTACCATCAGAGCAACCCCTCTTGTCTAGATCATGAGATCATCATATATATTTTAGCAGCTAAATTTTAAAATGATATTTAGACTATAAAATCGCGCACTTGAAAATTACATCTTGAAGTTCTTTGTTATTGAAATTATCTTTAATTGCAAAAATAACGATATAAGAGTTTTCTAAGCTAATATAAAAAGAAGGCCAGATTGTAGCACTACAAACGCATTATAAAAAAGGAGCTGAGCATGATGACAGAAGAATAAAGAGCACAAAGGAGTGAGGTGCAGACAATTTTCATGCACTTCATTATATGCGCTCTCTATCTTCTATCAACAACATCTCTCACTGCCTCCTCTTTTAACAAAACTATTAAATAAGGACAACTTACCTGTAGATGCATGGTACAATATAGCTACTGTTATTGACTTATAGTTGATATGAATATATAAATTTTTAGATCATGAGATCATCAAGTATATATATATATATATATATATATATATATATTTCAGCAGCTATATTTTAAAAAAATATTTAGATTAACCAATCGCACAGTTGGAAATTACATCTTGAAGTTCTTTGTTAATGAAATTACACTGAATTGCGAAAATAACTATACAATAGTTTTCTAAGCTAATATAAAAAGAAGGTAAGATTGCATCAATACAAACAAATTTAAAAAAAAAAAGGAGCTGAGGATGATGACAGAAGAATAAAGAGCACAAAGTTGTGAGGTGCCGAAAATTTTCAAGCAGTTCATTACCTGTGCTATCTATTTTCTATCAACAACATCTCCCACTGCCTTTTCTTTTAACAAAACTACTAAAATAAGGACAATTTATATGGATATGCATGATACAATATAGCTACTCGTATAGACTTATAGTTTATATAAATATTTATCCTTTTAGATCATGAGATCATCATTTATATTTTAGCAGCTATATTTAAAATTTTTAGACTAAATAATCGAACACTTGAAAATTACACCTTGAGATTCTTTGTTACTGAAATTGCACTTAATTGTAAAAATAACGACATAAGAGTTTTCTGAGCAAATGTAAAAAGAAGGTTAGATTGCAGTAATACAAACACATTAAAAAAAAGGGAGCTGAGGATGATGACAGAAGAATAAAGAGCACAAAGGAGTGAGGTGCAGGCAATTTTCATGCACTTCATTATCTGTGTTGTCTATCTTCTGTCAACAACATCTCTCACTTCCTCCTCTTTTAACAAAACTATTAAAAAAAGATAACTTACATGAAGATGCATGGTACAATATAGCTATTGTCAAAGACTTATAGTTGATATGCACATTTATACTTTAATTTGAGTCATCATATATAATTCAAGAACGATATTTTGAAATAATATTTATGTTCTTTGTTAATGAAATTACACTTAATTGCAAAAATAACGATATAAGAGTTTTCTGAGTTAATAGAAAAAGATTATCAAATTGCAGCAACACAAATACATTAAAAAAATATGGGAGATAAGGATGATGACAGAAGAATAAAGAGCACAAAGTTGTAAGGTGCAGAAACTTTTCATGCACTTCATTATCTGTGCTCTCTATCTTCTGTCAACAACATATCTCACTGCCACTTCTTTTAATGAAACTACTAAAATAAGGACAATTTACATGGAGATGCAAGGTACAATATAGCTACTGTTATAGACTTATAGTTGATATAAATATTTATCTTTTCAGATCATGAGATCATCATTTATATTTGAGCAGCTATATTTAAAATATTTAGACTAAATAATCGCACACTTGAAAATTACACCTTAAAGTTTTTTATTATTGAAATTACTCTTAATTGCAAATATAACGATATAAGAGTTTTCTGAGCAAATATAAAAAGAAGGTGTCACGATCCAGATTTATCCCACTATCAGGCATCGTGATGTCGCCTACTAACAGAACTAGGCCATCCAAACATTATACATTCTCTATCGATACCTCCAATAAAATATACTATCAATAATTAAAAAGTGCGGGAGACTTTTAAGTTTAACGAAATAATATAAAAATGCGGAATTTCAAAACACATCACTACCCCAAAATCTGGTGTCATTAGCTCACGGACTACTATAGAATACTACAACCAAGTCTGAATGAAGAAAATACATAAGTCTATTCCGAAGCAATGAAAAATAAACTGTAATAATGAAAAGGGACTTCGGCTTGCGAATGCCAGCTAGGCTACTTCGAAGGGTCCTGGGACTGATGATAGCTCCTCGAGTAAATATCCTACTGCTGCTGTCTACAATCTGCACCTGGATCTGTGCACAAAAAATGCACAGAGTGTAGCATCAGCACAACCGACCCCATGTGCTGGTAAGTGCCTGACCTAACCCCGGCGAAGTAGTGACGAGGCTAGACAGGACTACCAAATCAATTTGTACAATTCTATATACAAATATGGACTAAAAACAACAGAAATATTGAAATTAAATAATTTAAAAGGGGGAACATGCTGTGGGGAGTATAATTAAATATATATTTTATCAACATAATTAGAAACATGGCACAACAATATTATATCAAAGAATAAGAAATTTAATAGTTGCACGGCATCAACCTTCGTGCTTTTACTCTCATTCTCACCCAAAATAATCGAATAAAATACATGGCATCACTCTTCATGCTTTCCCTCACATAGCTCTTATTTCATGGCACGGAATGACCATTCGTGCATGTCACGACCCCAAATCCGGTCGTGATGGCGCCCAGCACATTGCTAAGCCAGCCTGACCAATCAATAACATCGACGGAGCTGGAAGCTCACTTTATCCCATTTAATTATATCAAAACAAGGAGCAATATTGATACATATATCGAAAACGGGGAACCAAGTCCCAAAATATACCAACTCCCATAGACCGAAGGGTCAAGAGTCATGAGCCTCTAATGAACATAAGGGTATAATGGTTTACAAGATACCAAGTGCGGAAAGAAACATCAATACAGAATCAAAAGACAGTAAGAAGGAATATCGGGTCATGCGGACTCTGCAGCTACCTCGAATATCCACAAATGTCGCCTCGCACAGCTACTGGATCACTGCTGAGAGGTACCTGGATCTGCACACAAGGTGCAGGGAGTAAAATGAGTATTGCCAGACTCAGTGGTAATAAACAGGGGTAAGACAACGCAGATAAGAAATCCGCAATAAAGCACTATGTAAAGCTGTAATCAAATACCCTGTCACAGAATCAATATCAACTGTACATGTATCAACAAGTACTAGCAAAACAGTATAACAGCTAGCAGATGTAGCTAAATGCAATGCAATGCATGATATGACCGCTACGGCGTGTAGCCCGATCCAAT
This sequence comes from Nicotiana noctiflora, assembly GCA_032618575.1. Taxonomy (NCBI): domain Eukaryota; kingdom Viridiplantae; phylum Streptophyta; class Magnoliopsida; order Solanales; family Solanaceae; genus Nicotiana; species Nicotiana noctiflora. Next base: position 9,129 of record JASVEL010006923.1, read on the forward strand.
TTGGGTACCCGTGCTCACCGTGGGGGTTCAGACTCCGGAGGGGCTCCTTCAGCCCAAGCACAATATCACTGCGGTGTGCAGTCCGATCCAACATATATACTGCTGCGGCATGCAGCCCGATCCAGTACCAGTCAGCTAATATGCAATTACAGCCTCGCAGGCTCAATAGTAGTTTTTGGAAAACATCTTTTATCATTTTTCAGTTGAAAACAGTAATATCAAGTTCTAGAGATTGGAAATAGCATGATAACAGAAATAGCTACGGACTGGTAGTAACTAACATGTCAATATGATAAGACAATGATAACGATCCTCGCGGGATCCAATAACTAGCTCACGGCCCACAAGTATACTCAACCGCCCAAGAAGGGGGTTCCTCGGCTCAAGAGTGGCCAATATCACAATATATAGTACGCAACCATCCGAAAAGGAGGTTCGACGGCTCAAGAATAGCCAATGTCATAACACAGTGCCAACAAGTCGGACTAAGCCATAGTCCCCAATCACAATCGACCCCGCACTCACAAGAGAGTACGTGTCTCGCCGCTATACAGCGTCACAAAGTGGTATACCGGGGTTTCGAACCCGCTGGTCATCACCCACATCTATTACTCACCTCCATACAGTGCGAAGACTAGTCCGCAATGCCCTTTCCACGAGAATCAAGCTCCGCACACGTAGAATCTGGTGAAATACAGTAGAAATACAATAAATTAGGCCAATGGGACGACACCCAATCAATACAACTCAATTTACATCAAAATTCCCAAAGTTGTCAAAACCCGACTTTCGATACACTTCTCGAAAAATTACAAAAGTCACATATTCGAAATCCTCATCTCGATACGATTCAGGCATATAAAATTTACCAAAATCGGACTCCATTTGCCGAATCAAATCCTTGATTTTCTAAAGTTCAAGCCTAGGGTTAAATCTTCCATGAATCACCCCAAATTCCTCCATTTTCATGATATAATTGCATAATATTATCAATACTAATCATAGTTTAAGTCCATAGTTGATTACCTGATGAATTCCCTTGAGTTTCTCTTTAAAATAGCCCAAATTGCCTCCTTAAGCCGAGACCCAAATGTGTGAAATGTTTATGAAATTTTCTAACTTCTGATACAATTAACTCACTGCGATTTTCGCTTTTGCGGATAAAAATTCCGCCCCTGCGGTCCTTTCCGCCTCTGCGATCTAGAGTCCGCTCCTGCGGACTCGCCTATGCGGTCAACAATTCCGCTTCTGCGGTCTTCCCCATCTCGCCTCTTGACCGCTTCTGCGGCCTCATCTTCGCTCCTGTGACGCCGCTTCAGCGGATAAGATTTCCGTTTCTGCGAATTCACTCGCCCCTACGCCCCCTTGTCCGCTCCTGCGGACTCGCTCCTGCACCCCCCATTTCCGCAGGAGCGAAAACATCAGAACCAGAACACAAACCTGCAGTTTTCCACATTTTCTCCCGTTTAACCATCTGAAAACACCCCGAGGCCCCCGGGACCTCATCCAAACACACCAACACATCCTAATACCTTATTCGAACTTGTTCCAATCCTCAAAACACGTCTAATAACATCAAAACCCATAATTCACATCGAATTCAAGCCTAAATTCCTTAAAATATTCCGAATTACACAATCAATCAAAAACCCGACTAAACGACGTCCGAATGACCTGAAATTTTGCGAACATATCCAAAATCACATAACGAAGCTACAGGAATTATCGGAATTCCATTCCGACCACCGGATCAAAATCTCACCTACCGTTCGGATTTCGCCAAAATTCAATCTTTGCCAATTCAAGCCTATTTCTACACCGGACCTCTAAATTCAATTCCGATTGCTCCCCTAAGTCACAAATCACCTCCTGGAACTAACCGAATCATCAGAATCCGATTCCGAGCACTCTAACTAAATAGTCAACTCCGGGTTGACTTTCCATATTCAAGTTTCCTTTTAAAAGGCTATATGCCTCATTTTCAATCCAAATCACTCCTAACTCACCCGATAGACTCTAACACTGATATAAAAGCATAAAACATGAAATTACAACATAACGGGGTGGTAATTCCCGTGATGACGGGCCGGGTCGTCACATTCTCCCCAACTTAAACAAACGCTCGTCCTCGAGCGTACGAGAGTGGTACTAGAAGCAACTCAATAGCTGAATGACCTTACCAAGCATATATTCGGGCGATCATACGTCGCCCTATCTCACATAAGTCCGAAAACACCATATAGCTAAAATTTCACAGACCATCTGAACCATAAACCACATTGCACTTTCTAAAATCATATGCCAAATGCTAATCCCATGCCTATACTCAGGATACACTCGAATCCATTGCAATAACCCATACTCACTACTCCGGGCGAGATCATATGATGTATCAATAACCCAATCACTCGAGATGATAGTCTCTAATCACAACAACTGGCCACAATAACCAAATACTAGCAGAAAGAACCTTTCTCATTAGCTAAAGTCTTAGTCCAACACCTTCATATACTGCCCACGGCAACCGAACACGCGATATATCGAATCCATCTCTCAGGTCACCCATTCATGAATCCATTTCCCTTTTTAACTGATACCACAATAGATTTCGGAGCTGAACCTCGATATTACCTTTCTAACCAGCCGGAATCACATATACTCACACTCATTATTGGCTCCAACGATCATTTTGATTATAACACACCGCACTGGTGCTATGACACCTCAACACCGGCCTAAGCCATGACGAGCACAACACAGGCTCCAATAAAAACGTCTGAACATACTCAAATCACGACAACTGACTCAAATAAAAGAGTTGTAGCAACTCCTTTGTACCCTCATAACATAGAACTGAGATCGTGTCTCGCATTATAGAAATAGAGTACCCGAATCCTCCTCGAGAGGTCATAACATCATGTGGCCTTGCCACAATTCATGATTCTATCCAAACACCATTACTCATGAAGCACCTCAAGTTACCAAGCTCAAAAAGGTCAGCCACGCACAAATCTAGGAAGCTAGGAAGTATTGTATACCAAGTAATATATAACTAACTCTATTTTCACATTACACTGTTGCGGCGTGCAACCCGTTGCAATGACATACCCGTGGCGGCGTGACACCCGATCCAAATAACAGTACCTGTGGCGGTGCGCCACCCGATCCATATAGAACCCTCGCCAAAGAAATGCGCGTTGAGTCAAGTTGCTCCTTATGGTAAACATATATAGCCTCAAAGTTCGGCCACAAGAAATGTATCCAACAAAGTTACTCAATACCATAACCAAATCAACGATAGAAACCTCTGCACTGATATCTGCCACGAAGGCCCAACCGACAAAGCAATACCCACCAGCCGTCTGCTGGTCCCTGAGGTACAACTACCCCGCTGGAGCATACTCTGATGCACTCTGCTACACAATTTGCGCCACACCATCATAGTCTATATCACATTAGTCTAGACAACCTAGTCCAATGATGACCAGTCAGCAATCAAGTATCATAATCCAAATTCGTCATATCAAGTTGAGAGAGAAAGCCACTAGAGCTTCCGATTTCCAATAATCACAAAACGGTGCCAATACACATGATATACAACCACTACATAGGCGGACTAACGAGAACTTCAAGTCTCCAACACATATATAACACATGAATCACAATGCATGATCCCGTACTTCACTGTACAAATACATAACGCACATCAAGCGTCCATTCATACCACGAAAGCCATTCAGAAATTTCACTATGCCATCAACGACTCAATTATTACAGGCGATCCAACAAGAGAATACCACCATACCACTGGATATTATCAGTTTACATTACTTTGTCCTTTTGGACCATATACCCTGCCAAATTACTAGAATAGCAGTACCATTTTCTTTAGTCACCAGAAAGATCGATTCTTTAAATCACATGCAGCCGCCCGCGCTGCTAAATAATTTTATTGACTTCCCATATATTATGAACTGATCACAAAACCTTGAATATTCCATTATCAACTTTCCATAACACATCGCATATACCATACCACACTAAGATAACATGGAAATTCATATTCCTATCCTACGCCGCAAACATCGGCACACTCAACTAGTCAAGGGCTTTCATGATCCCATATAGAGAAAACTCATCACACATTCCAAGCCTTACATACCAGCAGGAAATACACTCATTTTTAAACCACGTTAAAACACATCATAAACTCTTTCTCCCAATTACATTGCATAAGTTAAACTGCCAGGACTGAGTCCTTATACCCATATCGAGTTACACAATTGTCAACACTCAAAGGCTTTGTTGCACAATATCTGCAAGACTCATTACTTCAATCACATACCAATAATTAATCGTATTCCTTATCATATCGCTTCGGTTTATTAACAAGTTGCTCCATTTACTCAATTTCTTTTCTGAACCATCTTTAACTTAGTATTAGCCTTTACTGTAGCACTAGCATAACTCAACTCATGTCACCACACGAGACTCGTACATAAGACCACACGGTCTAAAACCCATAGGCCACTCTCAATGTTTCCCATGAAGTACCACATTCTACAATACTTGTTTTGAAGAACTTCATGCGATTTTTGAATTAGTATTATTACCTTCCAATACGGATACATAGAATCCCATCATCCACATAACATAGAACAAGTCTTGATCCCTTCTAACGAAGACACCATCTTTAGCCATATACATAATCTTAAGGCATCCGTTACAAGCAAAATCTGGAACACCACAGGACTATTCTCGGGCTTTATTTACCCTTATTCGGTTGTAATTCAACTGTCTTATTGAACATAACCACTCGTTCCTTGCTAGAACTTTGACACCGCAAAACATGATTACATACAGATACAATTAGCTATCTTTCTTTTCTATACACCGACATTTTTTACCAACATAAGTTCACAACATCCTAGTATTTCTTCATATCTACGAAGCACCATAACCTTTATCAAAATTTCCCAACATACCTAGAGACAGAGCCAACACAGCACACGACAGTGCAATCAGTTAATAAATAACAACCTCCCCAACTTAGCTCGGAGTCATACATCAAAGCACTTTTAGCCACTCATAGCCTTCTTACTCAAATGATGTAACAAAGTTCTAGTTAGATTAAACTCAAGTCATTTACAAGCTTCGGTAGAGATTCGAAACATCAGAAATGTTAACTCTTTTGCAATTCTTACATTCATTCTCACACAATAGTTAAGCCCACTCTTTAGGTGACAAAAATCTTTTAAGTCCCAAGTTTTCCAAAAAAAAAAAAATCGGCAGAGTTTCCTTTGTAAATTGGCCTATCCACCTGCCAGAGAATCACCAAACCATTCTAACAATACATCCACAACTCAACAAGATATCACAATGTATTTCAACAACATTAAATCTCAATACTATACAAATCATATTATCACAATTTATACTTGAACCTGCGCTGTACCTGCTCGAATCATAACACATATCAAATACCTTTCAATTATATATGAGGATCAACCCTTCTACTTCTTCTCAATTTAGCATTTCATTATAATACCTTCCACCAGGATACACATAGCAAAATCAGTTTAGTCTTCCTGAGTTTAAACTCGTTCCACTACACATAAGGCACTTTACCTTCCAATTACAAGATATGATAATTATTAACCACGCCCATAGCTCGGGGCTACACAACAGATTAGACAAGAGTCGAAAATTTAACAGCTCATCCATTAGTAAGCCTCCCTAATACTCTACAGATCGGCACAAGGCCCCAAACATGGCTACTAGCCCAAGTACATAGATATAAGCCCGAGTCTCAGTCACTTTACACAGTAATTTATCAATTGGGAAGGATCAAGTCCAATCCCCAGTCATAATACCACCACGCTCGTCACATGGCGCGTATTCCATCTCAGCACAGCACTGTATAGTGCAAAAATACGGGATTTCAAACCCTCAGTACATTATATATTGCCACCACTCACAAAATCAGCACCTCAATGCTCAAGTCATAAACAAGGTCCAGCCTCAAGTCATCCGGACTGGCCCAACATGAACTCACAGAGATTATATCTCACCCCTCGTTCGAGGAAATCACAAGCCATAAAGCAATCACATTACTGAGTACTCGATGCGTGCACAGACGTGCGGAAGGAATTTCAAAAATTATATCTCAAGCTGAATCAAGTGCGCACGATAAGAATTCCCAGAAATGTGAAGTGTTTTCTAAAGGTTCGCAGCCTCCCGAGGATAAGTACAGGCGTCCCCGTACCGATCCACAAGACTATACCAACCGGCTCAAGACTCATGAGGCCTAGTAAACCTAGGCTCTGATACCAACTTGTCACGACCCCAAATCCGGTCGTGATGGCGCCCAGCATATTGCTAAGCCAGCCTGACCAATCAATAACATTGACGGAGCTGGAAGCTCACTTTATCCCATTTAATTATATCAAACAAGGAGCAATATTGACATATATCGAAAACGGGGAACCAAGTCCCAAAATATACCAACTCCCACAGACCGAAGGGTCAAGAGTCATGAGCCTCTAATGAACATAAGGGTATAATGGTTTACAAGATACCAAGTGCGGAAAGAAACATCAATACAGAATCAAAAGACAGTAAGAAGGAATATCGGGTCATGCGGACTCTGCAGCTACCTCGACTATCCTACACAATACCTCTGAGCGGCTACCGGATCAGGTCTGCTGGGAGGTACCTAGATCTGCACACAAGGTACAAGGAGTAAAATGAGTATTGCCAGACTCAGTGGTAATAAACAAGGGTAAGACAGCGAAGATAAGAAATCCACAATAAAGCACTATATAAAGCTGTAATCAAATACCCTGTCACATAATCAGTATCAACTGTACCTGTACCAACAAGTACCAACAAACACGATAACAACTATCGGATGTAGCTAAATGCAATGCAATGCATGATATGACCGCTACGGAGCGTAGCCCGATCCAATTTGGGTACCCGTGCTCACTGTGGGGGTTTAGACTCGGGATGGGATCCTACAGCCCAAGCATAATATTACTATGGCGTGCAGTCCGATCCAACATATATACTGCTGCGACGTGCAGTCCGATCCATTACCAGTCAGCTAATATGCAATTACAGCCCCGCAGGCTCAAAAATAGGTTTTGGAAAACATCTTTTATCATTTTTCAGTTGAAAACAGTAATATCAAGTTCCAGAGATTGGAAATAGCATGATAACAGAAATAGCTACAGACTGGTAGTAACTAACATGTCAATATGATAAGGCAATGACAACGATCCTCGCGGGATCCAATAACTGGCTCACGGCCCACAAGTATACTCAACCGCCCAAGAAGGGGGTTCCTCGGCTCAAGAGTGGCCAATATCACAATATATAGTACGCAACCATCCGAGAAGGAGGTTCGACGGCTCAAGAATAGCCAATGTCATAACACAGTGCCAACAAGTTGGACTAAGCCATAGTCCCCATTCACAATCGACCCCGCACTCACATGAGAGTACGTGTCTCGCCGCTATACAGCGTCACAAAGTGGTATACCGGGGTTTCGAACCCGCTGGTCATCACCCACATCTATTACTCACCTTCATACAGCGCGACGACTACTCCGCAATGCCCTTGCCACGAGAATCAAGCTCCGCACACGTAGAATCTGGTCAAATACAGTAGAAATACAACAAATTAGGCCAATGGGACGACACCCAATCAATACAACTCAATTAACATCAAAATTCCCAAAGTTGTCAAAACCCGACTTTCGATACACTTCTCGAAAAATTACAAAAGTCACATATTCGAAATCCTCATCTCGATACGATTCTAGGCATATAAAATTTACCAAAATCGGACTCCATTTGCCCAATCAAATCCTTGATTTTCTAAAGTTCAAGCCTAGGGTTAAATCTTCCATGAATCACCCCAAATTCCTCCATTTTCATGATATAATTGCATAATATTATCAATACTAATCATAGTTTAAGTCCATAGTTGATTACCCTGATGAATTCCCTTGAGTTTCTCTTCAAAATAGCCCAAATTGCCTCCTTAAGACGAGACCCAAATGTGTGAAATGTTTCTGAAATTTTCTAACTTCTGATACAATTAACTCACTGCGATTTTCGCTTCTGCGGATAAAAATTCTGCCCCTGCGGTCCTTTCCGCCTCTGCGATCAAGAGTTCGCTCCTGCGGACTCGCCTATACGGTCAACAATTCCGCTTCTGCGGTCTTCCCCATCTCGCCTCTTGACCGCTTCTGCGGCCTCATCTTCGCTCCTGCGACGCTGCTTCAGCGGATAAGATTTCCGCTTCTGCGAATTCACTCGCCCCTACGCCCCCTTGTCCGCTCCTGCGGACTCGCTCCTGCACCCCCCATTTCCGCAGGAGCGAAAACATCAGAACGAGAACATAAACCTGCAATTTTCCACATTTTCTCCCGTTTAACCATCCGAAAACACCCCGAGGCCCCCGGGACCTCATCCAAACACACCAACACATCCTAATACCTTATTCGAACTTGTTTCAATCCTCAAAACACGTCTAATAACATCAAAACCCATAATTCACATCGAATTCAAGCCTAAATTCCTTAAAATATTCCGAATTACACAATCAATCAAAAACCCGACTAAACGACGTCCGAATGACCTGAAATTTTGCAAACATATCCAAAATCACATAACGAAGCTACAGGAATTATCGGAATTCCATTCCGACCACCAGATCAAAATCTCACCTACCGTTCGGATTTCGCCAAAATTCAATCTTAGCCAATTCAAGACTATTTCTACACCGGACCTCTAAATTCAATTCCGATTGCTCCCCTAAGTCACAAATCACCTCCTGGAACTAACTGAATCATCAGAATCCGATTCCGAGCCCTCTAACTAAATAGTCAACTCTGGGTTGACTTTCCATATTCAAGTTTCCTTCTAAAAGGCAATATGCCTCATTTTCAATCCAATTCACTCCTAACTCACCCGATAGACTCTAACACTGATATAAAAGCATAAAACATGAAATTACAGCATAACGGGGTGGTAATTCCCATGACGACGGGCCGGGTCGTCACAGTGCAAATATAATAAATTCAGAGCACGGAATGTACCTGTCACGACCCGGATTTTTCCCCAACATCGGGATCGTGATGGCGCCTACTCGTGGTAGCTAGGCAAGCAACTTTATTCACACTATCCTGTTTTTAGCAATACTTCATATGCAATTAAACAACCAAACCAAAATCTTAATTAAACAAGTGCGGAAGACTTTATAAAAATAGAAATAAGTAGTTTCAAGGTAACCTGATACTGAAATCCTCTACCCAAGACGTGGAGTCACCAACTCACGAACTACTATCGAATACTACACATAAAAGTCCGAAAGAAATATAACATAATCTGTTTGTCTCGGAACAAAGAGACCACAGCTAGTAACATAAGTAAAGGGAGAGACGCCGGGCCTGCGGACGTCTGCAAGCTACCTCGGTCTCAAATATGATCAACTCCCACGCAAAAGATCTACTGCTGCTGCTCCTGATCGAAACCTGGACCTGTGCAAAAACGCACAGAAGTGCAGTATCAGCACAACCGACCCCATGTGCTGGTAAGTGCCTGGCCTATCCCGGTGAAGTAGTGACAAGCCTAGGACCAGACACCCACATAAACCTGTGCAGTTCCATATACATGTATACAACAAAATAACGAGAAATAACCAAGTAATAACACAATAAGGAATATCTCAAAAGAACTCAACAATTAATAACAGTTAATAAGTTCACAAGGAAAACAAAGTATAATGAAAAAATAATTAATATCAAGTCAAGGAATAGCAAGTAGTTGCACGGCATCACCCTTCGTGATTTTACTCTCATCCTCACCAAATAAGCAAATAAAGTGCACGGCATCACCCTTCGTGCTTTTACTCTCATCCTCACATCCATGGTACGACATGATCCTTCGTACATGGTTCAATAACAAGGCAATAACTAGGCACGACATGATCCTTCGTGCATAATCAATAACATGGCACGGCATTAACCTTCGTGCATAATCAATAACAAGGCACGGCATTAACCTTCGTGCATAAACAATAAATCAAGACACGGCATTAACCTTCGTGCATAAACAATAAATCAAGGCACGACATTAACCTTCGTGCATAAACAATAAATCAAGGCACGGCATCACCCTTCGTGCATTATCACACTTCCTCACCCAAATAACAATCACAATTAAGGGCAAGGAATGAAAACAATAAATCATGAACTGTCCCGGTAAGGGACACAATAATCATCACAACAAAGTCCCGGCAAGGGAGAACAATAACAATTCTACAACCCGACAAGGGTTCAACAATTTATCTTTAAAATATGTCTCACCACAAGTATTAACAACGACTCACGGTCATGCAAGATGCCAATGTATGGATGCTCGTCACCACAGCCCATACACCGCACTCGATCACATAGCACATAGCACACAATCCAATTCCCTCAAGCTAGGATAGAACAAACACTTACCTCGAATGTTTACGAACAATTCAATCCGTGGCAATGCCTTTTCCTTTCAAATTTGGCTCCAATCCAATGGTATCTATACACAATTGATTTAATATCATCAATAGTACTCACCAAACTAATTCATAAGGCCAATTACAACTTTTACAATATTCTGCCCGGAATAGTGAATTTCGACCCCGGGCCCACATGGTCGGAACTCGGGGTTCGGACCAAAATCCGGTTACTCATCCCCCCACGAGTTCAAGTATATGATTTGTTTCAAAATCGGACCTCAATTCGAGGTCCAATTTCCCAATTCATGAAAACCCTAGCTCTACTCTAAACCCCCAAAATCCCCATTAAAAACCTTGTTTTGAATTTGAATTTATGTTTAAAGATGTTAAAAAGTAGGGAAAATACAATGGAAGTTACTTACCAATCGTTTTGAAGAAGAAGAATTGCCTGAAAAATCGCCTCTTATGTTTTGGTTTTTGAAAAAAAGTGTAAAATAGCTGAGGATTCGGCTTATGTATACTGTTTCGGGAAGCAGGCGCGGACCGCACAAAAATGCCATGCGGCCACGCCAACAGGGGAAGGATTACGCATCCTCTGGACCTACCCAGCGCGGACCGCACTATTTTGGTTCGCGGCCGCGCTGGTCAAACGCGACCCCACGAAACATGGCCACGCGGACCGCACTCTTTTGGTGTGCGGCCGCGCTGGCCAAACGCAACCCCACGAAACCTGGCCACGCAGACCGCACTGTTTTGGTGTGCGGCCGCGCTGACCAAATGCAACCCCTCGGATCCAGTTCCACGCGGACCACACAGAAATGTAGTGCGGCCGCGTGAGACCTGCTGACTGAACATCTGAATTATTTACGGCTAAAGCCTCTCGGGACCTACTCAAAACTCACCCGAGCCCTCGGGACTCCATACCAAACATGTACACAACATCAAAAACATATTACAAACTTGCTCGTGCGATCACATCGCCAATATAACATCGTTTTCATCAATTCAAGCCTCAAGTTCATGATCTTCATACTTTTGGTTTTCAAAACTTTCAACTTGGAACTTAAGGTCCAAAACATATCAAACGACATCCAAATGTCACCAAACTTTGCAGAAAGCACATATATAATTTTTAAGACTTGTACCTGGCGTCGGAACCAAAATACGAGCCCGACACCAAGGTCAATTAATTCATTTTCCTTTAACAATTACATCAAAAACAATTTCACAGAAAAATTCATAACTTGGGCTCTAGGCCTCAAAATTCGACTCCGGACGCATGTCCAAGTCCCATATTTTCCTACGGACCTTTCGGGACCATCTAATCTCAGGTCCGGGTCCGTTTACCAAAAATGTTGACTGAAGTCAACCATATCAATATTAATATCATTTTTTCCCCAAATTTCTCATAGAATTCATATTTTCTATCACAAAAACTTTCCGGCCACATGCCCGGATCATGCACGTAATTCGAGGCAATGTAGAATGAGATTTTCAAGGCCTCAGAAGCTCGAAATGATTAATAAAATAAGTGATGACCCTTTGGGTCGTCACAGTACCTTCGTGCATAAATAGACAAAATATAGCACGGAGTGACCCTTCGTGCAATTAAATTCAGAAATAATAGGGAATGACCTTTCGTGCAATATCACTCTTCCCCACCCAAATAACAGTCAAAACCAAATGAGCAAGAAGAATAAATGAATAGCAAGTACTATCCCGGCAAGGGAGTAACAACAATAACAACTTGGTCCCGGTAAGGGATCTATAATAATAACTTTCACAACCCGACAATAGTAATACTCAGTTTATTTAACCATCCCGGCAAGGTATTAATCATAATTCCTTTGAATATTTTCAACTTTAACTCAATAGTATTTGTCATTCATGCCAATGCTCCAAAATATTAATATTTCACAATTCATTCCCAAACTCTTCACATTTGTAGCAAATTATAATTTAACTTAAGAGAGTTCCAAATTATCTCAAAATATAGACAGACAAAGACCCACGGTCATGCTAGACTCCGGTGTATAGACACTCGTCACCACGCCTATACACCGCACTTGATCATTTAGCAAATAGCAATTTATTATACTCTAATCCTATTCCCTCAAGCCAAAGTTAGATCAAACACTTACCTCGAAGGTTTACGGCCAACTCAATCCTTAAGCAATGCCTTCCCTTTTGAATTTGGCTCTGATTCAATCGTGTCTATATACAATTGATTTAATATCATCAATAAAACTCAACAATCCAACCCAAATGCCTAAATATAATATTTTTAACATTCTGCCCAAAATTTGCAAAACCAACCCTCGGCACGCTTGGTATAAACCCGAGGTACAAACCAAAATAAATTCATTCATACTCCCACGAGTGCAAATATATAATTTGTTCTTAAATCCAACCCCAAAACGAGGTCCAAATCACTATTTCTTTGAAAACCCTAACTCCACCCAATTCTCTAATTTTCTACCTATTTTATCATGTTTAGGCCTAAGAATTTCATTTATGTTGATGAAATAACGAGGAAACAATGTTAAGAAAACTTACCCAAAGAGTTATGGAGGAAAGGAAGCTTGGAATTCATCAATGGAGGGTTTGAGAGAGAGGTTCGTGTGAGAAAAGTATAAAATCCCGAAGTGGGTCTATTTTTATGACTTAAAATCACTAGAGGAATTTTGTTCCACGTGTTCACATCACCTGGGACGCGTTCGCGATGAAGGAAGTTTGGGGCTATCGCGTTCGCGGTCGGTCCTACGAGAACGCGAAGAAGGAAGGCAGGGGGGCCTAGGTCTGGCCAGTGAGAACGCGTGAGGAGACACGTGAACGCGATGAAGGAAGCATCAAAGCTTCGCAATCGCGGTCCCCTGAATGCGAACACAAAGAAGGAAAAAGGGGAAAAGCTATGTGAATGCGGGTGAGCTAGTGCAACGCGAAGAAGGATTCCACTGTGTAAAAATTGTAGAAAATCTGCTATGTTTCTAAGTCTAAAACACCCCGAACCATCCCCAAGATCACTCTCGAGCCCTCGAGGATTCCAACCAAACACACATACTAACTCAATAATATCCTACGAACTTGCTTGAGCAATGAAAACGCTAAAATAACATCAAATTCAATAAATCAAACCTCAAAACTCATAAATTTCATTTCAAAGTTCATAACTTCCAATTTCCCATTTTTAGTCTTAAACACGTCAAACAACGTCCATTTTTCAACCAAACTTTATAGGAAGCGCTTAACCAATATTTATGACCTGTATCGGGCGTCGGAACCAAAATATGAGCCTGATACCTATGTTTTCTAGCTCATTTTTATAGTCATCTTTCCTTAATAATTTTAGAAAAGAATTTAATAGAAAAATTCTTTTAACGGGGTTCTGGACCTCGGATTTTGACTCGGGGCACTTGCTCGAGTCGAATATTTTTCTACGGAACTCTCGGGACTATCACATCACGGGTTAGGGTCCGTTTGCTCAAAATGTTGACCAAAGTCAACTATATCAACATTAACATCACAATTCTTCAAATCTTTCATAGAATTCATATATTATAACATAAAAAATTTTCGGCTACGCGCCCAGACTATACATGCAAATCGAGGCAACCAAAAGTGAGTTTTCCAAGGCCTCGGAAGTGCAGAGAAACAGAGAAATACGGTGATGAACCTTTGGGTCGTCATATCCTCCACCTCTAGAACAACCATTCATCCTCGAACGGATAAAAGAAAGAAGTACCTGAGTGAGGAAATAGATGAGGGTAACGGGTCCGTATATCACACTCAGACTCCCAGGTCGATGCCGCGGGAGGATGACCTCTCCACTGAACACTCACTGAAGAAAAACCCTTCAACCTCAACTGTCAAACCTGCAGGTCTAGAATAGCTACCTGCTCCTCCTCGTATGATAGATCCTTGTCCAACTGGACAGTGCTGAAATCTAACACGTTGATAGGATTGTCGTGATACCTCCGTAGCATAGACACGTGAAACACTAGATGCACGACTGACAAGCTAGGTTGCTAGGCAAGTCTATAAGCCACATCTCTTACTCGATCAAGTAGCTCAAATGGACCAATGTACCTAGGTCTGAGCTTGCCCTTCTTCCCGAATCTCATCACGCCCTTCATAGGCGATACACAGAGCAACACTCACTCTCCAACCATGAAAGCCACGTCTCGAACCTTGCAATCCGCATAACTCTTTTTCCATGACAGAGCAGAACGAATTCTGTCCTGAATGATCTTGACCTTATCCAAGGCCTCCTGGACTAAATCTGTACCCAACAACTGAGCCTTTCCCGGCTCAAACCATCCGACTAGGGCCTGACTTCACCTACCATACAACGACTCATAAGAAGCCATCTGAATGCTGGATTGGTAGCTGGCGAACTCTGCTAATGATAGAAACTGGTCCTAAGTGCCGCCAAAATCAATAACATAGGCTCGGAGCATATCCTCCAATATATGAATAGTCCTCTCGGACTGACCATCTATTTGAGGATGGAATGTTGTACTCAACTGAACCTGGGTGCCTAACTCCTGCTGGACTGCTCTTCAAAAGCACGAGGTAAATTGTGTACCCCAATCCAAAATGATAGACGTCGACACACCATGAAGGTGAACAATCTCTCGGATGTATATCTCAACTAATCTCTCTGATGAATAGGTGGTGGCAACAGGAATGAAATGTGCTAACTTGGTCAGCCTATCAACAATAACCCAGATGGCATCAAACTTCTTTCGGGTCACTAGAAGTCCAGTAACGAAGTCCATGGTAATCCGTTCCCACTTCCACTCGAGAAGCTCAATTTTCTAAAAAATGCCACCAGGCCTCTAATGTTGATATTTGACCTGCTGACAATTCAAACACTTAGCCACATATGCGACAATGTCATTCTTCATCCTATGCCACCAGAAATGTTGCTGCGAGTCCTGATACATCTTCGTGGTGCCCGGGTGAATAGAATACCGAGAACTATGGGCCCTAGCTAAGATCATCTCTCGAATACCATCAACATTGGGCACACATACTCACCCCTGCAACCTCAGAACTCCATCTGCATCTAAAGTCACCTTCGTGGCACCTCCCCGCTGCACAATATCTCTCAAGACACACAAATGAGGATCATCGGATTGTCGATCACGGATACGCTCCAATAATGAAGAACAAGTGACTGTGGAAGCTAAAACTCGGCTAGGCTCAGAAATGTACAACCTCACAAATCGGTTGGCCAAAGCCTGAACATCTAAAGCAAGCGGTCTCTGACTGACCGGGATATAAGCAAGACTACCCATGCTGTCAGACTTTCTACTCAATGCATCGGCCACCACGTTGGCCTTACCTGGGTGATATAAGATAGTAACATCATAGTCTTTCAACAACTCTAGCCATCTCCTCTATCGTATACTCAACTCCTTCTGCTTAAATATATATTTCAACAACATAATTAGAAATAGGGCACAACAATATTATATCACAGAATAAGAAATTTAATAGTTGCATGGCATCAACCTTCGTGCTTTTACTCTAATTCTCACCCTAAAGAATCGAATAAAAGGCACGGCACCACCCTTCGTGATTACCCTCACATAGTTGTCATTTTATGGCACGGAATGACTCTTCATGCAAATATAATAAATTCAGAGCACGAAATTTACCTTCGTGCGTAAATAGTTAAAACATAGCACAGAATGACCCTTCGTGCAATTAAATTCAGAAATAGCACGGAATGACCCTTCATGCAATATCACTCTTCCTCACCCAAACAACAGTCACAACCAAACGGGCAAGAAGAATAAATAAATAGCAAGTACTATTCAAGCAAGGGAGTAACAACAATAACAACTGGGTCCCGAGAAGGGATTAATAACAATAACTTTCACAACTCGGCAAGGGTAATACTCAATTTATTTAACCATCTCGGCAAGAGATTAATCATAATTCCTTTCAATACTTTCTACTTTAACAATATAGTATTTATCATTCGGGCCAACGCTCCAAAATATTAATATTTGACAAGTCATTCTCAAACTCTTCACATTTGTAGCAAATTATTTAACTTAAGGGGGTTCTAAATTATCTCAAAACATGTACAGACAAAGACCCACGGTCATGCAAGACTCCGGTGTATAGACATTCATCACCACGCCTATACACCGCACTCGATCATTTAGTAAATAGCAATTTATTATACTCTAATCATATTCCCTCAAACCAATGTTAGATCAAACACTTACCTCGAAGGTTTACGTCCAACTCAATCCTTAAGCAATGCCTTCCCCGAATTTGGATCTAATTCAATCGTATCTATACACAATTGATTTAATATAATCAATAATACTCAACAATCCAACCCAAATGCCTAAATATGATATTTCTAACATTCTGGCCAAAGTGTAACGACTCGGCCCGTCGTTACGGGAATTTACCACCCCGTCAGGTTGCAATTACATGTTTTATGCTTTTATATCAGTGTTAGAGCCTATCGGGTGAGTTAGGAGTGAATTGAATTGAAAATGGAGCAAATAGCATGTTTGAAGGAAGTTTGAATATGAAAAGTCAACCTAGAGTTGACTATCGAGTTAGAGTGCTCGAAATTAGATTCTGATGATTCGACTAGATTCGGGAGATCATTTATGACTTAGGAGAGCAATCGGAATTGAATTTGGAGGTCCGGTGTAGTTTTAGGCTTGAATTGGCTAAGGTTGAATTTTGGCAAAATCCGAACGGTAGGTGAGATTTTGATCTGGGGGTCGGAATGGAATTCGACAGTTGCAGTAGCTCCGTTAGGTGATTTTGGATGTGCCTGCAAAATTTCAGGTCATTCGGACGTCGTTTGGTCGGGTTTTTGATGGAATGTGTAATTTGGAAGTTTTGAAGAAACTTAGGCTTGAATTCGTGTGTAAATGGTGATTTTGATGTTTAGTATGGTGTTTTTATGATTGGAACAAGTTTGTATCGTGTTTTGGAGTATGTTGGTGGTTTTTTTTGGGGTCCCGGGGATCTCGGGATGAATCCGGGGGTCCAAACGGACCATTTTTGGGAAAAATGAGAAGGCTGGTTGCTGTCATAAATGCAGCAGGATTTTGCCCTCCGCGATCGCGGGGAGGGGGACGCGATCGCGTAGGGTTAGGGGGTAGACCAATGCGATCGCAGGAGCACCAGTCGCGATCGCGTAGAGTTAACCGAGTGGCCATCGCGATCGCATGAGCATCTACGCGATCGCGTAGAAGAGAAATGGGGTCCAGGGAAATTTGTGCTACGCGATCGCAAGAAGAGAGAAGCGATCGCGTGAAGCCGGATGTTTGAACATCGCGATCGGGTGAGGCGAGTCGCGATCGCGTGAGGCCGAATTTTTGAACATCGCGATCGCGTGAGGCGAGTCGCGATTGCGTAGAGCAAACGGGTCTGGCAGTGAATTAAATCACAGAACAGAAGGCTCACGGGTTTATACCCCAAAAACACAATTTTGAGCCCTAGAGAGAAGAAAACTCGAGGAGAACTCTGAGAAATCATCGGGTATTCATCGGAGGTAAGATTCTTGACTCGAAAACATCATTTTATGGTAGAATTAACATCAATCTTCATGAAATTGGGTTGAAATCTTGAAAAAATGTGGCCTAGATATTGAAAACGGGATTTTGAGTTTTGGAAGGCCATTTGAACTCCGATTTTAGTAAATTTTATATGTACGGACTCGTGGCGGGGCGAGAGTTCTGGAAATATGAGTTTCGAGATTTTTCGAGATGTGGGCCCGGGGCTCGGGTTTTGCCAATTTCGTGATTTTTGATATTTTTCGAGTTCTTTCGATTGGGTTATGTTCCATTAGCCTATTTTGATATATTTGTGCTGATTTGTACTAGTTTTGACGTGCGTGGACGCCGGTTCGAGGAGCTAAGGCGTCGCGGGCATGAGCTTTCGTCGGTTCGAGGTGGGTAATACTTGTAAATGATGTCCCGAGGGTTAGTAAACCCCGGACTTGCACATCTTAGTGCTGTGTCGAGGTGACTTGCACGCCGGATAACGGGCGTGGGGTAGAGCACCATTGGGGATCATGACTTGGTCCATCCCGCATAATAAATAATAACACCTAATTGTTAAAATGAATTGGACTAATTATCACGTTTGGGCTTCGTGCCAATTATTTGAATCCTTCAAGGATTGGTATCATTGTTTTGATAACACTGAGCATATTTTATTCTAAATTTAAGGTTTAAAATGGAATTATTGCTATTCAGCATTTTTATAAGGTTATGAAAAACTTGAACAAGGTCTTAATAATATTTTTTGCCGTGAGCTAATATGATATTGTTGCCGTAGGGCTTTCTTGATTATTTGTTAGACCGATTGGGGCCGAGGGCCATATGTTAGGGCATGACATTCATGTGAGCATATGCATACACATGCATGGATCGGACTGCACGCCGCAGTGGTATATGGATCGGGTTGCGCGCCGCAGCAGGTGTGATATTATTATTGTGCTTGGGCTGTAGGAGCCCCTCCGGAGTCTGGACACCCCCACTGAGCACGGGTACCCAAAAGGATCGGGCTACACGCCATAGCGGTCATATGCATTGCATGGCATACATACATTGGTTTACATGTACTACGTGGCATAATATTTTAGCACTCATACTTTACTGGCACATGTGCATTTGTTGATTTATTGACCAGATCTCCTGGTATAAATTGTTAAGGAGTGCTGAGCCCGAGAGGCTGATTTGAGTGCTGACTTGCACTGCTTGAGATTCTCCCAGGTATTGGTATGTTATAATGAAAGAAAGTAGCTAAAAATTTGGATTTCTAAATAATCTACTCACATATGCTGAAAAGGAATAAAATGATAGTGTTTTGAAGTTTAATGATAGTTCTGTATTGTGTAGCAAGAGATAGTGCCTTGTGTGGTTTTCTTCCCTTCAGCATTATTTACTTTTATTATCGCTGAGTTGGAAGTACTCACACTCGACTCCCTGCACCTTGTGTGCAGATCCAGGTACATTACAGCAGAGCTGATTCCATTGCGGCTCGGGAGTGCTTTTGGACAGTCGAGGTAGCTGCCAGCGTTCGCAGGACCTGATTCTCCAGTTTGTCTGTATTTTATTCGGATCATCCCACACTTGTGCACAGTTATATTCACTATTTACACTTGGTATACTCTGTAGAGGCTCATGACTCTTGACCCTTCGGTCTTTGGGAGTTGGCACGTGTTGGGACTTGGTTCCCTGTTTTTAATATATCTATCACTGTTATGCTTAAATTGGATAAAGTGAGCTTGTGGCTCCGTGGTTATTGTTGATTGGTCGGGCTGGCCTAGCAGTATGCTGGGCGCCATCACGACCGGATTTGGGGTCGTGACAAGTTGGTATCAAAGCGTAGGTTTACTAGGCCTCATGAGTCTTGAGCCGGTTAGTAGAGTCTTGTGGATCGGTACGGGGACGCTTGTACTTATCCTCGGGAGGCTGCGAACCTTTAGGAAACACTTCACATTTCTTGGAATTCTTATCGTGCGTACTTGATTCAGCTTGAGATATGCTTTTGAAATTCCTTCCGCACGTCTGTGTATGCATCGAGCGCTCAGTAATATAAGTGCCTTATGTGTAGTGGAACGAGTTCAAACTCGGGAAGACTAAAATGATTATGCTATGTGTATCCTGGTGGAAGGTATTGTGCTGAAATGCTAAATTGAGGCGAGATAGGTGGATTGGTTCTCCCGTGTAATTGAAAGGTAGTTGATATGTGTTATGATTCGAGCAGGTACAACGCATGTTCATGTACCAAATATGATAATATGATTTGTGTAGTATTGAGACTAATGTTGTCGATATGCATTGTGATGTCTTGTCGAGTTGTGAATGTATTGCTAGGATGGTTTTGGTGATTCTCTCGCAGGTGGATAGGCCAATTTACAAAGGAAACTCTGCCGAAATTTTTGGAAAATTTGGGACTTAGAAAAGATTTTGTCACCTAAAGAGGGGGCGTAACTGTTGTGTGTGAATGAATGCAAGAATTGCAAAAGAGTTAATATTTCTGATGATTTGAATCTCCACCGAAGCTTGTAAATGACTTGAGTTTAATCTAACTAGAACTTTGTGGCATCACTTGAGTAATAATGATATGAGTGGTTGAAAGTGCTTTGATGAATGGCTTCGAGCTAAGTTGGGGAGGTTGCTATTGAATAACTGATTGCACTATTGTGTGCTATGTTGATTCTGTCTCTAAGTATGTTGGCAAATTCTGGTAAAGGTTATGGTGCTTCGTAGATCTAATGAAGTACTAGGGTGTTTTGAACTGTTGTTGGTAAAGAATATTCACCGTATAGAAAAGGAAGATAGCTGATTGTATCTGTAAGTAATCATGTTCTGCGATGTCAGAGTTCTAACAAAACACGAGTGATTCTACTCAATAGGACAGTTGAATTACAGCTGAATAAGGGTGAATGATGCCCGAGAATGGTTTTGCAGTGTTCAAGATTTTGCTTGTAACAGTCAGGTGCCTTAAGTTTTGTGTATGTGGATAAAGATGGCGGTTTCGTTAGAGAAAAATCAAGACTAGTGTTATATTATGTGAATGATGGGATTCTATGTAACCGTATGGGAAGGTAATGATAACGAATTCAAATAGCAAGAAGTTCTTCGAAATAAAATATTGTAGAATGTGGTACTTTTGAGAAATATTGAGAGAGTATTCAGTGGCCTATGGGTCTTAGACCGTGTGGTCTTGTGTGCGAGTCTCGTGTGGTAACATAAGTTGATGTATTATGGTACTATAGTAAAGATTGATATGAAATTAGAGATGAATCAGAAAGGAAACTGGGTAAATGGAACGACTTGTTAATAAACCGAAGCGGTATAATAAAGAATACGACTAATTCCTGGTATGTGGTTGAAGTAATGAGTCTTGCAGATATTGTGCAATAAAGCTTTTGAGTGCTGGCAGTCGTGTAACCCGATATGGGTATAATATGGGTATAAGGACTCAGTCCTGGCAGTTAAACTTATGCAACGAATGGGAAGAAATAGTTTGTGATGTGTTTTATCATGGTTTGAAAACGAGTATACTCCTGTCGGTATGCGAAGCGTGGAATGTGTAATGAGTTTTCTTCTATATGGGATCATGAAAGTCCTTGACTAGTGGAGTGCGCCGATGTTGAGGCGGAGGAAAGGGATATGAATTTCCATGTTGTCTTAGTGTAATATGGTATACACGATGTGTTATGGAAAGTTGATAATGGTATATTCTAGGTTTTGAGATCAGTTCATAATATACGGGAAGTCAATAAAATTATTGAGCAGCGCGGACAGCTGCAGGTGAATTAAGAATCGATCTTTCTGGTGATTTAAGAAAATGGTACTGCTATTCTAGTAATTTGGCAGGGTATATGGTGCAAAGGGACAAGGTAATGTAAACAGATAATATTTAGTAGTGTGGTGGTATCCTCTTGTTAGGTTGACATTGATGATTGAGTTGTAAATGGCATAAGGAAGTTTCCGAATGGCTTTTGTGGTATGAATGGACGCATGATGTGCGTTATGTATTTGTACGGTGAAGTACGGAATCAGCCATGGTGATTCATGTGATATATATGTGTAGGAGACTTGAAGTTCTCGTTAGTCCGCCTATGCGGTGGTTGTATATCGTGTGTATCGGCACCGTTTTGTGATTATTGAAAATCGGAAGCCCTAGAGGCTCTCTCTTAACTTGATAAGACGAATTCGGAATATGATACTTGATTGCTGACTGGTTGTCATGGGTCAGGTTGTCTAGACTAATATGATATGGACTATGTCGGAAAATGGCACAAATTGCGTAGCAGAGAGCATCAGAGTATGCTCCAACAGAGTAGTTGTACCCAGGACCAGCGGACGGCTGGTAGGCATTGCTTTGTCAGTTGGACCTTAGTGGCGGATGTTAGTGTAGAAGTATCTACCATTGATTAGTTCTGGTATTGAGGAACTTTGTCGGATGCGTTTCTTGTGGCCAAACTTGAGGCTATATATGTTTATTATGATAAGCAACTTGACTCGACGCGTATTTATTTGGCGAGGGTTACTTGGATCGGGTGGCACGCCGCCACAGCTATGGTATCTAGATCGGGTGGCACGTCGCCACGGGTATGTCATTGGAGCGGGTTGCACGCCGCAATAGTATATTGTGAAAATATAGTTAGTTATAAGCTACCTGGTATACAATACTTCCTCGCTTCTGAGGAAAAGACCGTTTTGAGTATCGCTTGGCGAATGGCACATCAGTTGTGTCCTCTCAGGATTTAATAGCATATGTTAATTGTTTCACCGTGGGTGAGGTTGATTGCTTGGGTTCAAGACCTAGATCTGTGCGTGGCTAACCGTTTTTGAGCTTGGTAACTTGAGGTAATTCATGAGTAATGATGTTTGGATAGAATCATGAATTGTGGCAAGGCCACGTGATGTTATGACCTGTCGAGGAGGATTCAGGTACTCTATTTCTATAATGCGAGACGCGATCTCAGTTTTATATTATGATGGCACTGAGGAATTGAACTGCAGCTCTTTTGCCGGAGACAGTTGTCATGAATTGAGCTATCATGATTCGAGTGTGTGCATACGTTTCTATTGGAGCCTATGTTGTGCTCGTCGTGGCTTAGGTCGGTGTTGAGGTGTCTTATCACCAGTGCGGTGTGTTATAATCGAAATGACCGTTGGAGTCATTAATATATACGAGCATATTGGATCTTAGCTTGTTAGAAAGGTAAAAATCGAGGTTTGGCTCCGAAACCTATTGTGGTGCCAGTTTTAAAAGGGAAATGGATTCACGAATGGTTGACCTGAGAGATGGGTTCGGTATATCGCGTGCTTCAGCTACCGGGGGGCAGGATATGGAGGTGTTGGAATAAGACTCTTATCTAATGAAAGAGGTTTTCAGCTAGTATTTGGTTATTGTGGCCAGTTGTTGTGATTAGAGACTATCGTCTCGAGTGACTGGGTTGTCGATACATCATATGATCTCACCCGGAGTAGTGAATATGGGTTATTGCAGTGGATTCGAGTGTATCCCGAGTATAGGCATGGGATTAGCATTTGGCATATGATTTCGGAAAGTGCAATGTGATTTATGGTTCAGATGGTCTGTGAAATTTTGACTATATGGTGTTTTCGGACTTATGTGAGATAGGGTAACGTATGATCGCCCGAATATATGTTGGGTAAGGTCATTCAGCTATTGAGTTGCTTCTAGTACCACTCCTGGTACGCTCGAGGACGAGCGTTTGTTTAAGTTGGGGAGAATGTAACGACCCGGCCCGTCGTTACGGGAATTTACCACCCCGTCAGGTTGCAACTACATGTTTTATGTTTTTATATCAGTGTTAGAGCCTATCGGGTGAGTTAGGAGTGAATTGAATTGAAAATGAAGCAAATAGCATGTTTGAAGGAAGTTTGAATATGAAAAGTCAACCTAGAGTTGACTATCGAGTTAGAGTGCTCGGAATCATATTCTGATGATTCGACTAGCTCCGGGAGATCATTTATGACTTAGGAGAGCAATCGGAATTGAATTTGGAGGTCCGGTGTAGTTTTAGGCTTGAATTGGCTAAGGTTGAACTTTGGCGAAATCCGAACGGTAGGTGAGATTTTGATCCGGGAGTCGGAATGGAATTCTGACAGTTGCAGTAGCTCCGTTAGGTGATTTTGGATGTGCCTGCAAAATTTCAGGTTAGGTGGACGTCGTTTGGTCGGGTTTTTGATGGAATGTGTAATTTGGAAGTTTTGAAGAAACTTAGGCTTGAATTCGTGTGTAAATGGTGATTTTGATGTTTAGTATGGTGTTTTTATGATTGGAACAAGTTCGTATCGTGTTTTGGAGTATGTTGGTGATTTTCGTTGGGGTCCCGGGGGTCTCGGGATGAATCCGGGGGTCCAAACGGACCATTTTTGGGAAAAATGAGAAGGCTGGTTGCTGTCATAAATGCAGCAGGATTTTGCCCTCCGCGATCGCGGGGAGGGGGACGCGATCGCGTAGGGTTAGGGGTAGACCAATGCGATCGCAGGAGCACCAGTTGCGATCGCGTAGAGTTAACCGGGTGGCCATCGCGATCGCATGAGCATCTACGCGATCGCGTAGAAGTGAAATGGGGTCCAGGGAAATTTGTGCTACGCGATCGCAGGAAGAGAGACGCGATCGCGTGAAGCCGGATGTTTGAACATCGCGATCGCGTGAGGCGAGTCGCGATCGCGTGAGGCCGAATTTTTGAACATCGCGATCGCGTGAGGCGAGTCGCGATCGCGTAGAGCAAACGGGTCCGGCAGTGAATTAAATCACAGAACAGAAGGCTCACGGGTTTATACCCCAAAAACACAATTTTGAGCCCTAGAGAGAAGCAAACTCGAGGAGAACTCTGAGAAATCATCGGGTATTCGTCGGAGGTAAGATTCTTGACTCAAAAACATCATTTTATGGTAGAATTAACATCAATCTTCATGAAATTGGGTTGAAATCTTGAAGAAATGTGGCCTAGATATTGAAAACGGGATTTTGAGTTTTGGAAGGCCATTTGAACTCCGATTTTAGTAAATTTTATATGTACGGACTCGTGGCGGGACGAGGGTTCTGGAAATATGAGTTTCGAGATTTTTCGAGATGTGGGACCGGGGCTCGGGTTTTGCCAATTTCGTGATTTTTGATATTTTTCGAGTTCTTTCGATTGGGTTATGTTCCATTAGCCTATTTTGATATATTTGTGCTGATTTGTGCTAGTTTTGACGTGCGTGGATGCCGGTTTGTCACGACCCTAGTTCACCAATTGTGAACATGTTGTGATGGAACCCAAGTCCCCACGACTAGGTAAGCCTAACACGTTGCGGAATCTATAAGTTATAAATACTTAAATAAGAAACAACGGAAAATAACATAAAAGATATGTAATCCGTGCCGCTTGGCACATACATCCGTCACACAATAAATAAAACACTACCAAGATCCGGAACCCCACGGTAACACAGACTAAAAGAGAAATACAACTGTGGCTCTATGTGTAAAGAGTATCTAACAACGAAATGAAGAAAAATGTCAACTAGTAATACTAGAATAGAAGGGAAGCCTCCGGATCCGCGGACGTGGCAGATCATACCTCGAAGTCTCCCAGAAAGCTGCAGAATCACCTAGTACGAGCCTGCTCTGATGTACCTGGATCTGCACAACAAAAGTGTGTAGAAGAGTAGCATGAGTACACCACGGCGGTACTCAGTAAGTGCCAAGCCTAACCTCGATGGAGTAGTGACGAGGAAGGTCAGGGCCCTACTGAGAAACAATAATAAAAAGACAATAACAATAATAAGCAGCTCAAACAGATAATAACAACAATTTCCGAAATAACAACATTACGATGTTTACTGAAACTGTCAACAATCAAGCTAATAACAAATAACCAAATCAATAAACGAATCCAGGATCTGTGGGAATTGAACCCACAGTCCCGTTCTCAGTACCTCTGGGTCTCCGGGAATCGAACCCGCAGCCCATGCCTCAATAATATCTCAATAACTCAGGATCTCCGGGAATCGAACCCGCAGTCCCTACCAATAATCTCAGGATCTCGGGAATCGAACCCGTAGTCCACATTTCAATAATCTCAGGATCTCGGGAATCGAACCCGTAGTCCACATTTCAATAATCTCGGGATCTCGGGAATCGAACCCGTAGTCCACATTTCAATAATCTCGGGATCTCGGGAATCGAACCCGTAGTCCACATTTCAATAATCTCAGGATCTCGGGAATCGAACCCGTAGTCCACATTTCAATAATCTCAGGATCTCGGGAATCGAACCCGTAGTCCACATTTCAATAATCTCAGGATCTCGGGAATCGAACCCGTAGTCCATAACCACAGCAAGTAAAGGAATACACAGAGAGAAGTATAATATGCCTAATGATAACTTCGCCGATGAACAGCGCCAGCGATTACCAAGAAAGCTCAAGTAAGTCAATTAAGCAACTGGACCGTTAGATTCTATCTAACTGTTCTTTTATAACTACTACCGGGTAGGAATATCGAATTTAACAGTTAAAAACAGTATTATCACTCATTGAACATTTTGAACAAGTATGTGTTCAACAACCAGCGCATGTACACGTCCGTCACCTCGCGTACAAGGCATTTAAAGTATCACAATAATATCCTAGGGGTGGAAGTCCCCCACACGAAGTTAGACAAGCCACTTACCTCAATTCCGGTACAAAAACCGCTAAGAAATAACCCTCTTGCCGCGAGAATCAAGCTTCGCACGCGTAGAATCTGATCAAATACAGTAGAAACACAACAAATTAGGCCAATGGAACTACACCCAATCAATACAACTCAATTTACATCAAAATTCCCAAAGTTGTCAAAACCCGACTTTCGGTGCGCTTATCGAAAAATCACGAAAGTCACATATTCGGAACCCTCATCTCAATACGAGTCTAAGCATATAAATTTTACCAAATTCGGACTCCATTTGCCCATTCAAAACCTTGATTTTCTAAAGTTCAAGCCTAGGGCTAAATCTTCCATAAATTACCCCAAATTCCTCCATTTTCATGATATAATTGCATAATATTACCAATACTAATCATAGTTTAAGTCCATAGTTGATTACCTGATGATTTCCCTTGAATTTCTCTTCAAAATCGCCCAAATCGCCTCTAAAGCCGAGACCCAAAATGTGTGAAATGTTCTGAAATTTTTCTAACTTCCGATACACTTACTTACAGCGATTTTCGCTTCTGCGGAATATTTTCCGCTCCTACGAGCCCGTATCCGCGACCAAAGGGTCGCTTCAGCGGGGCCGCTTAAGCGGGCCCGCTTCTGCGAAGAATCGTCCGCTTCTGCGGACACATCCGCCTCCGCGCATCATTGACCGCTTCTGCGGTCTCGCCCAAACGATCAAATGTCCGCTTCTGCGGACCATGCACATTTCTTCCCTTTCCGCTTCTGCGATCAATGGCTCGCACCAGCGGTGCCGCTTCAGCGGAATATCTTCCGCTTCTACGTAACCAGCCGCTCCTGCGCACCTCGTCCGCTTCTGCGGACTCGCTCTTGCGTCCAAAATTCCGCAGGAGCGGAAACAACAGAAGCAGGATGCCAACCTGCAATTTTTTCCAAAATTTTCTCCCGTTTAACCATCCGAAAATACCCCGAGGCCCCCGGGACCTCATCCAAACATACCAACACATCTTAATACCTTATTCGAACTTGATCCAATCCTCAAAACACGTCTAACAACATCAAAAACCCATAATTCACATTGAATTCAAGCCTAAATTTCTTAAAACTTTCCGAATTGCACATTCGATCTAAAACCCGACCAAACGACGTCCGAATGACCTGAAAATTTGCGGACATATCCAAAATCACATAACGAAGCTACAGAAATTGTCGAATTCCATTCCGACCCCCAGATCAAAATCTCACCTATCGTTCGGATTCGCCAAAATTTCAACCTTCGGCATTTCAAGCCTAATTGAGCTACGGACCTCCAAAATACATTCCAAACGCGCTCCCAACCCCGAAATCACCCAACGGAGCTAATGAAACCATCGGATTTCCGTTCCGAGATCGCCTTAACATTGTTCCGGCTACGGGCCATTTTCTAGCTTCAAAGCTCTTATTTAGGGACTAAGTGTCCCAAAATGCTCAAATTTTCAGAACCGACTCTCCCGGCAACCCACAATAGCAGAAATGAACTTAGGGGAACAGTTAAATTAGGGATTGGGGCGTAATTTTCTAAAACGACCGGTCGGGTCGTTACATCTTCCCACACTTAAAGATTCGTTCGTCCTCGAACGAGCATAGAAAACATACCCGGAGTAGTGAAAAGATGAGGGTACTGGCTGCGCATATCCTGCTCGGTCTCCCAAGTCGCCTCCTCGACCGGCTGGCCCCGCCACTGAACCTTTACCAAAACGATGTTCTTTGACCTTAGCTTTCTGACTTGCCTGTCTAGAATGGCTACTGGCTCCTCAACATAAGACAGATCCTTGTCTAGCTGAACGGATGTGAAATCCAACACGTGCGACGGGTCACCATGGTATCTCCGGAGCATGGAGACATGAAATACGGGGTGAACTCCGGTTAGGCTGGGAGGTAAGGCCAACTCATAAGCAACCTCCCCAACACGCCTCAAAATCTCAAAAGGGCCAATAAATCTAGGACTCAGCTTTCCTTTCTTCCCAAACCTCATAACGCCCTTCATGGGCGAGACTCGAAGCAGAACCCGCTCGCCAACCATAAAAGCCACATCGCGAACCTTCTTGTCCGCATAACTCTTCTGTCTAGACTGGGCTGCACGAAGTCTGTCCTGAATCACCTTGACCTTGTCCATAGCCTCCTGAACCATATCAGTACCTAGCAACCTGGCCTCGCCCGGCTCAAACCAACCCACGGGAGACCTGCACCTCCTACCATATAGGGCCTCGTACGGTGCCATCTGAATACTAGACTGGTAGCTGTTGTTATAAGCAAACTCCGCCAGTGGCAAGAAGTGATCCCATGAACCTCCAAACTCCATCACGCACGCATGGAGCATATCCTCCAAAATCTGAATAGTGCGCTCGGACTGCCCATCAGTCTGGGGGTGAAATGCTGTGCTCAGCTCCACCCGAGTACCTAACTCCTGCTGTACAGCTCTCCAGAACCGTGAACTGAGTGCCTCTATTTGAAATGATGGAAACTGGAATACCATGCAGCCGAACTATCTCCCTGATATAGATCTCTGCCAGTCACTCCGATGAATAAGTAGTGCTCACCGGTATAAAATGGGCGGACTTGGTCGGCCGATCCACAATAACCCAAATGGAATCAAACTTCCTAACAGTCCGTGGAAGCCCAGATACAAAGTCCATGGTGATGCGCTCCCATTTCCACTCTGGAATCTCAATCCGCTGCATCAATCCACCCGGACGCTGATGCTCATACTTCACCTGCTGGCAGTTGAGGCATCTAGAAACATAGTCAACTATATCCCTCTTCATCCGCCTCCACCAGTAATGCTGTTTCAAGTCCTGATACATCTTCGCGGCACCCGGATGGATGGAATACCGCGAACTATGGGCCTCTGCTAGAATCAGCTCTCGAAGATCATCTACATTGGGCACACAGATACGCCCCCGCATCCTCATGACTCCATCATCCCCGATGGTAACATCTCGAGCATCACCACGCCGAACTCTATCCTGAAGGACAAGCAAATGAGGGTCGTCGAACTGACGCTCCCTGATGCGGTCAAATAGAGAAGACCGAGAAACCACACAAGCTAGAACCCGGCTGGGCTCCGAAAGATCCAGTCTAACAAACTGCCTGGCCAAATCCTGAACATCCATCGCCATAGGCCTCTCCGAAATTGGTAGATATGCTAAACTCCCCAAACTCTCTGCCCGACGACTCAAGGCATCAGCAACCACATTAGCCTTGCCCGGATGATAGAGAATAGTAATATCATAGTCCTTCGGTAGTTCCAACCATCTCCTCTGACGCATATTCAGGTCCTTCTGCTTAAGCAAGTGCTGCAAGCTCCGGTGATCAGTGTAGATCTCCGAAGGAACCCCATATAAATAATGACGCCAAATTTTCAAGGCGTGAACAATGGCAGCTAGCTCCAAATCATGAACAGGGTAATTCTTCTCATGCACCTTCAGCTGTCTCGACGCGTAGGCAATCACCCTACCGTCCTGCATCAATACCGCACCGAGTCCAACTCGTGAGGCATCACAATATACAGTATAGGACCCCGAACCCGTAGGCAACATCAATATAGGGGCCGAAGTCAAAGCTGTCTTGAGCTTCTGAAAGCTCGCCTCACACTCGTCTGTCCACCTGAAAAGGGGCACCCTTTTGGGTCAATCTAGTCATAGGTGCTGCAATCGAAGAGAACCCCTCTACGAAACAACGGTAGTAGCCCGCCAAACCAAGGAAACTGCGAATCTCAGTAGCGGAGGAGGGTCTGGGCCAACTCTGCACGGCCTCCACCTTCCTCGGATCTACTCGAATACCATCACTCGACACCACGTGGCCCAAAAATGCCACAGAACTCAACCAAAATTCACATTTAGAGAACTTGGCATAAAGCTGCTTCTCCCTCAGGATCTGAAGCACTATCCTCAAATGCCGCTCGTGCTCTTCCCGGCTCCGAGAATATACTAGAATATCATCAATGAAGACAATCACGAACGAGTCCAGATAAGGCCTGAACACACTGTGCATCAAATGCATAAATGCTGCTGGAGCATTAGTCAACCCAAAAGACATCACGAGGAACTCATAGTGACCATACCGGGTCCCGAAGGCAGTCTTCGGGATATCTGGCTCCCGAATCTTCAGCTGGTGATACCCAGAGCGCAAATCAATCTTAGAAAACACATGTGCGCCCTGTAACTGGTCAAATAAATCATCAATACGGGGCAAAGGATACCGGTTCTTCACTGTAACCTTATTCAGCCGACGATAGTCAATACACATACGCATAGAACCGTCCTTTTTCTTCACAAACAATACAGGAGCACCCCAAGGCGAAACACCTGGGTCGAATAAAACCCTTGCCCAATAACTCCTGTAACTGATCCTTCAACTCCTTTAATTCAGGAGGAGCCATACGGTACGGTGGAATAGAAATGGGCCGAGTGCCCGGCAACAAGTCAATAGCAAAGTCAATGTCTCTGTCAGGCGGCATGCCCGGAAGATCAGCTGGAAATACATCAACAAAGTCACATACCACATGAACAGAATCAATAGAGGGAGTGTCAACACCGACGTCCCGCACATAGGCTAGATAAGCAGCACACCCCTTCTCAACCATACGCTGAGCTCTGAGAAAAGAAATAACACGGCTAGGGGTGTGATCTATAGTACCACTCCACTCAATACGTGGAATGCCTGGCATAGCCAGCGTCACGGTCTTGGCGTGACAATCAAGAATAGCATAATGGGGCGACAACCAGTCCATGCCCGGAATAATATCAAAATCGACCATCCCAAGCAGCAATAGATCCGCTCTGGTCTCAAAATCACAGATGGTAATCAAACACGACCGATATACGCGGTCCACAACCAAAGAATCACCCACCGGAGTGGAAACATAAATGGGGGCACTCAAAGAATCCCGAGGCACACCCATATGAGAAGCAAAGTAAGAAGACACATATGAAAAAGTGGAACCAGGGTCGAATAGAACCGATGCCTCCCTGTGACTAACCATAATAATACCTGTGATAACAGAGTCAGATGCAACAGCCGCAGCGCGATCAGGAATAGCATAGAATCTGGCCTGTCCCCCTTCTCGAGGGCGGCCTCCGGAACCCTGACCCCCACCCCCTGGATGGCTGGGCAGTGGAGTGGCAGCTGGGGCCGGAATGATAGCCTTGCCGGCCCCGAGAACCACGCGAATGCCGTGATGACTGACGAGGGGCTCCTCTCCTACGCCTGGGGCACTCCCTAACAAGGTGGCGAGTATCCCCGCACTCAAAACAAGCTCTGGGAGGACGCGGTGGCTGTGACTGACCGGCCTCACCCCCACTAGTCTGACCCCTAGACGGACCCCGCGCAGGAGGTGCACTGGAAACTGGGGGAGCATAATAAGGCTCCTGAGATGCTGGAAGGCCTGGAGTACTACCGGCTGCGGGCAATGCCGAGTGAACTGGTCGACCGGAATAACCCCTGCCAAAACGACCGGCTGATGAAGTGCGGGCACCGGAGAAATGGCCCGACTCACGAGACCTCTTGGCCTCTCTCTCCCTCCGCTCTCTAGGGAGCATACTCTCGATCCTCTTGGCAATGCTAACTGCCTGCTGATAAGATATATCTGTCTCAAGCTCTCTGGCCATGCCGGATCGGATAGGCGGAACAAGGCCCTCAATAAATCTCCGCACTCGCTCCCGAACCGTGGCTACCAAAGCCGGTGCATGCCTGGCTAGGCGGGTGAAACTGATAGCATACTCCGATACTGACATGGAGCCCTGTCGCAACCGCTCAAACTCCGAGCGCCAAGAATCCCTAAGGCTCTATGGAACAAACTCCCTCAAAAACAGATCTGAAAACCGCGTCCAAGTCAATGAAGCAGACTCCTCTGGACTATCCAACTCATACGTGCGCCACCAATCATAAGCGGCCCCACGAAACCGAAAAGCGGTGAAGGAAACCCCGCTGGTCTCCACAATCCCCATAGTGCGAAGAATACGACGACACTCCTCCAGAAAACCCAATGCATCATTCGAAGCCAAACCACTAAACACCGGAGGGTCATATTTCGAACCTTTCCAATCTACGCCGCTCGTCCTCGGAGGCAGCTGGTCCACCTCCGGACCGTGCCGGGCAGCAGGAGGCATAACCAAAACATCCGGAACCTATCCCACCGGCACACGCTGCTCGGTGTAGCGGCTGCGGGAGTGTGGGCCCCTCCCCCGGCCTGAGATGTAGCTGCAACAAGAGGAAGCAATCCTGCCTGGGCTAAACTGGTATACATACTCATGAACTGAGCCAGGGTCTCCTGTAGTGCTGGAGTAGTAGCAGCTGTAGTCGGTGTACCAGGTGCCTGCACTCCAACCTGGTCTACCGGTGGCACCTCAGCGGCAGCGCGCGATGGTGCTGTGGCTGCACCTCGAGCGCGTCCTCGTCCTCTACCTCGGCCCCGGCCTCTGACGGCAGCAACAGGGGGCGCGGGTACCTGAACATCGCGGTTAGCTCGTGTCCTCACCATCTGTGACAGAATAGAAAGCAGTAGTTTAGATTTTTGATGCCAAAAATGTCGCACGACAAGGAATCCAAAAGAAATGAAGAGTTTCCTAAACAGTTACATAGCCCCTCATAGATAAATACAGACGTCTCCGTATCGATCAGCGAGACTCTAAGTAACCGGTCCGTGTCCCGTGACTCCTATGAACCTAGAGCTCTGATACCAACTTGTCACGACCCTAGTTCACCAATTGTGAACATGTCGTGATGGCACCCAGTCCCCACGACTAGGTAAGCCTAACACGTTGCGGAATCTATAAGTTATAAATACTTAAATAAGAAACAGCGGAAAATAACATAAAATATATGTAATCCGTGCCGCTTGGCACATACATCCGTCACACAATAAATAAAACACTACCAAGATCCGGAACCCCACGGTAACACAGACTAAAAGAGAAATACAACTGTGGCTCTATGTGTAAAGAGTATCTAACAACGAAATGAAGAAAAATGTCAACTAGTAATACTAGAATAGAAGGGAAGCCTCCGGATCCGCGAACGTAGCAGATCATACCTCGAAGTCTCCCAGAAAGCTGCGGAATCACCTAGTACGAGCCTGCTCTGATGTACCTGGATCTGCACAACAAAAGTGTGCAGAAGAGTAGCATGAGTACACCACGGCGGTACTCAGTAAGTGCCAAGCCTAACCTCGATGGAGTAGTGACGAGGAAGGTCAGGGCCCTACCGAGAAACAATAATAATATAATGATAACAAAATAAACAGTTTAACAGATAATAACAATAATTTCCGAAATAACAACATTACGATGTTTACTGAAACTGTCTACAATCAAGCTAATAACAAATAACCAACTCAATAAACGAATCCAGGATCTGTGGGAATTGAACCCACAGTCCCATTCTCAGTACCTCTGGGTCTCCGGGAATCGAACCCGCAGCCCATGCCTCAATAATATCTCAATAACTCAGGATCTCCGGGAATCGAACCCGCAGTCCCTACCAATAATCTCAGGATCTCGGGAATCGAACCCGTAGTCCACATTTCAATAATCTCAGGATCTCGGGAATCGAACCCGTAGTCCACATTTCAATAATCTCAGGATCTCGGGAATCGAACCCGTAGTCCACATTTCAATAATCTCAGGATCTCGGGAATCGAACCCGTAGTCCACATTTCAATAATCTCAGGATCTCGGGAATCGAACCCGTAGTCCACATTTCAATAATCTCGGGATCTCGGGAATCGAACCCGTAGTCCACATTTCAATAATCTCAGGATCTCGGGAATCGAACCCGTAGTCCATAACCAAAGCAAGTAAAGGAATACACAGAGAGAAGTATAATATGCCTAATGATAACTTCGCCGATGAACAGCGCCAGCGATTACCAAGAAAGATCAAGTAAGTCAATTAAGCAACTGGACCGTTAGATTCTATCTAACTGTTCTTTTATAACTACTACCGGGTAGGAATATCGAATTTAACAGTTAAAAACAGTATTATCACTCATTGAACATTTTGAACAAGTATGTGTTCAACAACCAGCGCATGTACATGCCCGTCACCTCGCGTACAAGGCATTTAAAGTATCACAATAATATCCTAGGGGTGGAAGTCCCCCACACGAAGTTAGACAAGCCACTTACCTCAATTCCGGTACAAAACCCGCTAAGAAATAACCCTCTTGCTGCGAGAATCAAGCTTCGCACGCGTAGAATCTGATCAAATACAGTAGAAACACAACAAATTAGGCCAATGGAACTACACCCAATCAATACAACTCAATTTACATCAAAATTCCCAAAGTTGTCAAAACCCGACTTTCGGTGCGCTTATCGAAAAATCACGAAAGTCACATATTCGGAACCCTCATCTCAATACGAGTCTAAGCATATAAATTTTACCAAATTCGGACTCCATTTGCCCATTCAAAACCTTGATTTTCTAAAGTTCAAGCCTAGGGCTAAATCTTCCATAAATTACCCCAAATTCCTCCATTTTCATGATATAATTGCATAATATTACTAATACTAATCATAGTTTAAGTCCATAGTTGATTACCTGATGATTTCCCTTGAATTTCTCTTCAAAATCGCCCAAATCGCCTCTAAAGCCGAGACCCAAAATGTGTGAAATGTTCTGAAATTTTTCTAACTTCTCATACACTTACTTACAGCGATTTTCGCTTCTGCGGAATATTTTCCGCTCCTACGCACCCGTATCCGCGACCAAAGGGTCGCTTCAGCGGTTCCAGGCCTAGCCGGCCATTTCCGCTTCTGCGAGCGAAGGGCCGCTTAAGCGGGCCCGCTTCTGCGAAGAATCGTCCGCTTCTGCGGACACATCCGCCTCCGCGCATCATTGACCGCTTCTGCGGTCTCGCCCAAACGATCAAATGTCCGCTTCTGCGGACCATGCACATTTCTTCCCTTTCCGCTTCTGCGATCAATGGCTCGCACCAGCGGTGCCGCTTCAGCGGAATATCTTCCGCTTCTACGTAACCAGCCGCTCCTGTGCACCTCGTCCGCTTCTGCGGACTCGCTCCTGCGTCCAAAATTCCGCAGGAGCGGAAACAACAGAAGCAGGATGCCAACCTGCAATTTTTTCCAAAATTTTCTCCCGTTTAACCATCCGAAAACACCCCGAGGCCCCCGGGACCTCATCCAAACATACCAACACATCTTAATACCTTATTCGAACTTGCTCCAATCCTCAAAACACGTCTAACAACATCAAAAACCCATAATTCACATCGAATTCAAGCCTAAATTTCTTAAAACTTTCCGAATTGCACATTCGATCTAAAACCCGACCAAACGACGTCCGAATGACCTGAAAATTTGCGGACATATCCAAAATCACATAACGAAGCTACAGAAATTGTCGGAATTCCATTCCGACCCCCGGATCAAAATCTCACCTATCGTTCGGATTCGCCAAAATTTCAACCTTCGGCATTTCAAGCCTAATTGAGCTACGGACCTCCAAAATACATTCCAAACGCGCTCCCAACCCCCGAATCACCTAACAGAGCTAATGAAACCATCGGATTTCCGTTCCGAGATCGTCTTAACACTGTTCCGGCTATGGGCCATTTTCTAGCTTCAAAGCTCTTATTTAGGGACTAAGTGTCCCAAAATGCTCAAATTTTCAGAAACGACTCTCCCGGCAAACCACAATAGTAGAAATGAACTTAGGGGAACAGTTAAATTAGGGATCGGGGCGTAATTTTCTAAAACGACCGGTCGGGTCGATGCCGGTTCGAGGAGCTAAGGCGTCGCGGGCATGAGCTTTCGTCGGTTCGAGGTGGGTAATACTTGTAAATGATGTCCCGAGGGTTAGTAAACCCCGGACTTGCACATCTTAGTGCCGTGTTGAGGTGACTTGCACGCCGGATAACGGGCGTGGGGTAGAGCACCATTGGGGATCGTGACTTGGTCCGTCCCGCGTAATAAATAATAACACCTAATTGTTAAAATGAATTGGACTAATTATCACGTTTGGGCTTCGTGCCAATTATTTGAATCCTTCAAGGATTGGTATCACCGTTTTGATAACACTGAGCATATTTTATTCTAAATTTAAGGTTTAAAATGGAATTATTGCTATTCAGCATTTTTATAAGGTTATGAAAAACTTGAACAAGATCTTAATAATTTTTTTTGTTGTGAGCTAATATGATATTGTTGCCGTAGGGCTTTCTTGATTATTTGTTAGACTGATTGGGGCCGAGGGCCATATGTTAGGGCATGACATTCATGTGAGCATATGCATACACATGCATGGATCGGACTGCACGCCGCAGTGGTATACGGATCGGGCCTGCGCGCCGCAGCAGGTGTGATATTATTATTGTGCTTGGGCTGTAGGAGCCCCTCCGGAGTCTGGACACCCCCAGTGAGCAGGGGTACCCAAAAGGATCGGGCTACACGCCGTAGCGGTCATATGCATTGCATGGCATACATACATTGGTTTACGTGTACTACGTGGCATAACATTTTAGCACTCATACTTTACCGGCACATGTGCATTTGTTGCTTTATTGACCAGATCTCCTGGTATAAATTGTTAAGGAGTGCTGAGCCCGAGAGGCTGATTTGAGTGCTGACTTGCACTGCTTGAGATTCTCCCAGGTATTGGTATGTTATAATGAAAGAAAGTAGCTAAAAATTTGGATTTCTAAATAATCTACTCACATATGCTGAAAAGGAATAAAATGATAGTGTTTTGAAGTTTAATGATAGTTTTGTATTGTGTAGCAAGAGATAGTGCCTTGCGTGGTTTTCTTCCCTTCAACATTATTTACTTTTATTACCGCTGAGTTGGAAGTACTCACACCCGACTCCCTGCACCTTGTGTGCAGATCCAGGTACATTACAGCAGAGCCGATTCCATTGCGGCTCGGGAGTGCTTTTGGACAGTCGAGGTAGCTGCCAGCGTTCGCAGGACCTGATTCTCCAGTTTGTCTGTATTTTGTTCTGATCATCCCACACTTGTGCACAGTTATATTCACTATTTACACTTGTATATTCCGTAGAGGCTCATGACTCTTGACCCTTCGGTCTATGGGAGTTGGCACGTGTTGGGACTTGGTTCCCTGTTTTTAATATATCTATCACTGTTATGCTTAAATTGGATAAAGTGAGCTTGTGGCTCCGTGGTTATTGTTGATTGGTCGGGCTGGCCTAGCAGTATGCTGGGCGCCATCACGACCGGATTTGGGTTCGTGACACAAAGTTTGCAAAACTGACCTCGGGCCTGCTTGGTTAAAACCCGAGGTTCGGACCAAAATAAATTCATCCATAATCCCATGAGTGCAAACATATAATTTGTTCTTAAATTCGACCCTAAAACGAAGTCCAAATCACTATTTCTTTGAAAACTCTAACTCTACCCAATTCTCTAATTTTCTACCTATTTTCGCATGTTTAGGCCAAAGAATTTAATTTATTTGTTGAAATAACAAGGAAACGATGTTAAAAAACCTTAACCAAAGAGTTATGGAGGAAAGGAAGCTTGGAACTTGTCATTGGAGGGTTTGAGAGAGAGGTTCATGTGAGAAAAGTGTAAAATCTGAAGTGGATCTATATGTATGACTTAAAATCACTGGAGGAATTTTTTTCTATGCGTTCGTGTCACCTGGGACGCATTCGCGATGAAGGAAGTCCGGGGCTATCACGGTCGCGGTCGGTCCTATGCGAACGCGAAGAAGGAAGGCAGGGGGCCCTGGGTTTGTCCTATGCAAACGCATGAGGAGACACGCGAATGCGATGAAGGAAGCATCAAAGCTTCGCGACCGCGGTCCCTTGAATGCGAAAGCGAAAAAAGGAAAAAGGGGAAAAACTATGCGAACGCGGGCGAGCTTGTGCGAACGCGAAGACGGATTCCACTGTGTAAAAATTGTAGAAAATCTGCTATGTTTCTAAGTCTAAAACACCCGAACCACCCCCGAAATCACTCTCGAGCCCTCGGGGATCCCAACCAAACACACACACTAACTCAATAACATCCTACGAACTTGCTTGAGCGATCAAATCGCTAAAATAAAATCAAATTCAACGAATCAAACCTGAAAACTCATAAATTTCATTTCAAAGTTCATAACTTCCTAATTTCCCATTTTTAGTCCGAAACATGTCAAACGACGTCAGTTTTCAACCAAACTTTACAGGAAGTGCTTAATCAATATTTATGACATGCACCAGGCATCGAAACCAAAATACGAACCCGATACCTATATTTTCTAGCTCATTTTCATTGTCATTTTTCCTTAATAATTTCAGAAAATAATTTAACAGAGAAATTCTTTTACCGGGGTTCTGGACCTCG
Source organism: Nicotiana noctiflora (assembly GCA_032618575.1). NCBI lineage: Eukaryota > Viridiplantae > Streptophyta > Magnoliopsida > Solanales > Solanaceae > Nicotiana > Nicotiana noctiflora. The sequence continues at coordinate 48,170 of JASVEL010006923.1, forward strand.
AACGTTGACTCCGGGCACATGTCCGAGTCTCATACTTTTCTACGGACCTCCCAGGATCATCACATCACGGGTCCGGGTTCGTTTACTCAAAATATTGACCAAAGTCAACTATATCAACATTAATATCATAATTCTTCAAAATTTTCACAGAATTCATATATTTTAACATAACAATTTTTCAGCTTTATGTCCGGACTGTGCATGTAAATCGAGGCAACCAAAAGTGAGGTTTTCAAGGCCTCGGAAGTGTGTATAAAGGGAAAAGTATGGTGATGACCCTTTGGGTCATCACAGAAGGTTAGATTGCATTAATACAAACACATTAAAAAAAAGGAGTTGAGGATGATGATAGAAGAATAAAGAGCACAAAGGAGTGAGGTACAGATAATTTTCATTCACTTCATTATCTGTGCTCTCTATCTTCTGTCAACAACATCTGTCACTGCCTCCTCTTTTAACAAAACTATCAAAATAAGGATAACTTACATGAAGATGCATGTTACAATATCATTATTGTAAAGACTTATAGTTGATAAACATTTATACTTTAAGTTGAGATCATCATATATATAATTCAAGAACTATATTTTGAAACTATATTTTTGTTCTTTGTTAATAAAATTACACTTAATTTCAAAAGTAACGAAGTAAGAGTTTTTTGAGCTAATAAAAAAAGATAATCAGATTGCAGCAACACAAATACATTACAAAAATGGGAGATGAGGATGATGACAGGAGAATAAAGAGCACAAAGTTGTGATGTGCAGAACATTTTCATGCACTTCATTATCTTTACTCTCTATCTTCTGTCAACAACATCTCTCACTACCATTTCATTTAACAAAACTACTAAAATAAGGACAATTTACATGGAGAAGCATGGTATAATATAGCTATTGTTATAGACTTATAGTTGATATAAATATTTATCCTTTTAGATCATGAGATCATTATTAATGTCACGACCCGGATTTTCCCCCAATATCGGGATCGTGATGGCACCTACTCGTAGTAGCTAGGCAAGCCACTGTATTCATACTATCCTGTTTTTAATAATATTTCATAATTAATTTATCAACAAAACCATAACTTTAATTAAATAAGTGCGGAAGACTTTATCGAAATAGAAATAACCAGTTTCAAGGTAAAATCATACTGAAATCCTTTACCCAAGACGTGGAGTCACCAACTCACGAACTACTACTGAATACTACACATAAAAGTCTGAAAGAAATATAACACAATCTGTTTGTCTCGGAACAAAGAGACTACAACTAGTAACATAAGTAAAGAGAGAGACGTCGGGCCTGCGGACGTCTGCAAGCTACCTCGGTCTCAAATATGATCAACTCCCACGCAAAAGATCTACTGCTGCTGCTCCTGATCGAAACCTGGACCTGTGCAAAGACGCACAGAAGTGCAGTATCAGCACAACCGACCCCATGTGCTGGTAAGTGCCTGGCCTATCCCGCGAAGTAGTGACAAGCCTAGGACCAGACACCCACATAAACCTGTGCAGTTCTATATATATGTATACCACAAGCTAACGAGAAATAATCAAGTAACAACTCAACAAGGAATATCTCAAAAGAACTCAACAATTAACAACAGTTAATAATTCCACAAGGAAAACAATGTGTAATGGAAAAACAAGTAATATCAAGTCAAGGAATGGCAAATAGTTGCACGGCATCACCCTTCGTGCTTTTACTCTCATCCTCACCAAATAAGCAAATAAAGTGCATGGCATCACCCTTCGTGCTTTTACTCTCATCCTCACCAAATAAGCAAATAAAGTGCACGGCATCACCCTTCGTGCTTTTACTCTCATCCTTACATCCATAGTACGGCGGCATGATCCTTCGTACATGGTTCAATAACAAGGCACGGCATGATCCTTCGTGCATAATCAATAAAACATGGCACGACATTAACCTTCGTGCATAAATAATAAAACATGGCACGGCATTAACCTTTGTGCATAATCAATATCAAGGCACGGCATTAACCTTCGTGCATAATCAATAACACATGGCACGACATTAACCTTCGTGCATAAATAATAAATCAAGGCACCGGCATCACCCTTCGTGCATTATCACTCTTCCTCACCCAAATAACAATCACAGTTAAGGGCAAAGAATGAAACAATAAATCATAAACCGTCCCAACAAGGGGAATCAACAATCATCTTCACAACAAGTCTCAACAAGGGAGAACAATAACACTTCTACAACCCGGCAAAGGTTCAACAATTTATATGCAAATATGTCCCACAACAAGTATTAACAACGACTCACGGTCATGCTAGATGCCAGAGTATGGATGCTCGTCACCATAGCCCATACACCACACTCGATCACATAACACATAACACATAATCTTATTCCCTCATGTTAGGATAGAACAAACACTTACCTCGAATGTTTATGAACAATTCAATCAGTGGCAATGTCTTTTTCTTTCAAATTTGGCTCCAATCCAATCGTATCTATACACAATTGATTTAATATCATCAATACTACTCAACAAACTAATTCATAAGGCCAATTACAACTTTTACAACATTCTCCCCGGAATAGTGAATTTCGACCCCGGGCCCACATGGTCGGAACTCGGGGTTCGGACCAGAATCCGATTACCCATCCCCCCACGAGTTCAAGTATATGATTTGTTTCAAATTCGTACCTCAATTCGAGGTCCAATGTCCTAATTCATGAAAAACCCTATATTCTACCAAAAACAAGAAATTCTACCATGAAAACCTTTGATATCTATTGAAAATCATGTTTAATGTTGTTAGGAATTGAAAGAATTAAGTAAAAAGTGACTTACAATTGTTTTGACGAAGAGGGAGTTCGTGAAGAATCGCCAATGGGTGTTTTTGGGTTGTGAAATGTGAAAAATGAAGCTGGAAATCGGGATTTACAGGTCTCTGTGTTCGCATTTGCGAACATGGGTTCGCAATTGCGAACCCCGACCAATTTCTGGAGTTTGAAAAATAAGCTAAGGCTGGGAAGTTCGCATTTGCGAAGCCAAGGCAATTCTGGGGCCTTCGCATTTGCGAACATTTGTTCGCATTTGCGAACAAAGCTGGGCTGAGGGGCCTTCGCATTTGCGAAGAATGCTTCGCATTTGCGAAGAATGCCTTTACACTGAAGGCCTCGCATTTGCGAGGTTTGGTTCGCATTTGCGAACTCAAACGGTCCTGGGCACCCTTCGCATTTGCGATCAAGGGTTCGCATTTGCGAACCCTGCCTTGATTTGTCACCTTCGCAATTGCGAAGCCAACAGCTGGGTGAAAAACCAGCAGTGCAAAAATTCAGAATTTGATCCAACGGCCTATCAAATCTTTACCCGAGCCCCCCGGGCTCCAAACCAAACATGTACACAACATCAAAAATATATTACGAACTTGTTCGTGCGATCACATCGCTAATATGACATCGTTTTCACCAAATCAAGCCTCAAGTTCATGATTTTCATACTATTGGTTTTCAAAACTTTCAAACTTGGAACTCAAGGTCCAAAACATATCAAACGACATCCGAATGTCACCAAACTTTGCTGAAAGCACATATATATTATTTAAGACTTGTACCGGGCGTCGGAACCAAAATACGAGCCCGATACCAAGGTCAATTAATTCATTTTCCTTTAACAATTACATCAAAAACAATTTCACGTAAAAATTCATAACTTGGGCTCTAGGCCTCAGAATTCGACTCCGGACGCATGTCCAAGTCCCATATTTTCCTACGGACCTTTCGGGACCATCCAATCTCGGGTCCGGTCCGTTTACCAAAAATGTTGACCAAAGTCAACCATATCAATATTAATATCATTTTTCTCCAAATTTCTCATAGAATTCATATTTTCTATCACAAAAACTTTCCGGCCACATGCCCGGATCGTGCACGTAAATCGAGGCAATATAGAATAAGGTTTTCAAGGCCTCAGAAGCTCTAAATGATTAATAAAATAAGTGATGACCCATTGGGTCGTCACAATCTCCACCTCTAAAACAACCGTTCGTCCTCGAACGGACAAAAGAAAGAAGTACCCGAGTCAGGAAACAAATGTGGGTAGCGGCTCCGCATATCAGACTCGGACTCCCAGGTCGATGCCTCAGGAGGTTGACCTCTCCACTGAACACGCACAGAAGGATAACTCTTCGACCTCAACTGTCGAACCTGCCGGTCTAGAATGGCCACCGGCTCCTCCTCGTAAGATAGATCATTGTCCAATTGGACAGTACTGAAGTCTAACACGTGTATGGGATCGCCGTGGTATCTCCGAAGCATAGATACATGAAAAATCGGATGCACGACTGATAAGCTAGGCGGCAGAGCTAGTCTGTAAGCCACCCCTGCCACTCGGTCTAGAATCTCAAATGGACCAATATACCTAGGGCTGAGCTTGCCCTTCTTCCCGAACCTCATCACGCCGTTCATAGGCGACACTCGAAGCAATACTCGTTTACCAACCATGAAATTTACATCTCGAACCTTACGATCCGCATAAGTCTTCTACCTGGACTGAGCTGAACGCAATCTCTCCTGAATAGTCTTGACCTTATCCAAGGCCTCCTGAACTAAGTCTGTACCCAACAACCGAGCCTCTCCCGGTTCAAACCATCCAACCGGTGATCGACATCGCCTACCATACAACGCCTCATACGGGGCCATCCTGGATGCTAGACTGGTAGCTGTTATTGTAGGCGAACTCTGCTAATGGCAGAAACTGGTCCCACGAGCCTCCAAAATCAATAACACAGGCTCGAAGCACGTCCTCTAGAATCTGTATAGTCCTCTCGGACTGGCCATCCGTCTGAGGATGAAATGCTGTACTCAACTGAACCTGGGTGCCTAACTCCTGCTGGACCGCTCTCCAGAACCGCGAGGTAAACTGCGTACCCCGATCAGAGATAATAGATATTGGCACTCCATGAAGACGAACAATCTCCCTAATGTAAACCTCCGCTAACCTCTCCGACGAGTAGGAGATAGATACCGGAATAAAGTGTGCTGACTTGGTCAGCCTATCAACAATGACCCAAATAGCATCAAATTTCCTCCGAGTCAAAGGAAGTCCAGTAACAAAATCCATAGTGATCCGCTCCCATTTCCACTCGGGAATTTCAATCCTCTGGAATACACCACCAGGTCTCTGGTGCTCATATTTCACCTGCTGACAGTTTAGACACCGAGCGACATACGCAACGATATCTTTCTTTATTCTGCGCCACCAATAGTGCTGCCGCAAGTCCTGGTACATCTTCGCGGCGCCCGGGTGAATGGAATACCGCGAACTGTGGGCCTCCGCTAAGATCAACTCTCGAATCCCTTCGACATTGGGCACACAAACTCGACCCTGCAATTTCAATACCCCATCATCATCTAGATTTACCTGTGTGGCACCTCCCTGCTGTACTGTATCTCTCAAATCACGCAAATGAGAATCATAAAATTGCCTCTCACGGATATGCTCTAATAAAAAAGAACGAGCGACCATGCAGGCTAACACCCTGCTACGCTCAGAAATGTCTAATCTCACGAACCGGTTGGCTAAGGCCTGGACATCTAGAGCAAATGGTCTCTGACTGACTGGAATGAATGCAAGACTACCCATGCTGGCAGACTTTCTACTCAATGCATCGGCCACCACATTGGCCTTACTTGGGTGATATAATATAGTAACATCATTGTCTTTTAGCAACTCTAACCATCTCCGTTGTCGTAGATTCAACTCCTTTTGCTTGAACAAGTACCGTAGGCTTTTGTGATCAGTGTACACCTCACATGTCACACCATATAGATAATGCCTCCAGATCTTTAAGGCATGAACCACTGCTGCTAACTCAAGATCATGAACTGGATAATTCTTCTCATGTATTTTTAACTGTCTCGAAGCATAAGCGATAACCTTACCATCCTGCATCAATACCGCTCCAAGTCCCGTACGAGATGCGTCACAATACACTGTATAAGGCCCTGCACCCGTAGGTAGTATCAACACTGGTGTGGTGGTCAAGGCTGTCTTGAGCTTCTGAAAGCTCGCCTCACACTCCTCTGACCACTGGAACTGGACACCCTTCTGGGTCAACCTGGTCATCGGGGCCGCAATAGAAGAAAACCCCTCTACAAATCGACGGTAGTAACCTGCTAATCCCAAGAAACTCCGGATCTCAGTCACTGAAGCTGGTCGAGGCCAATTCTGGACTGCCTCAATCTTCTTTGGGTCTACCTAAATACCTTCCACTGATACAATGTGACCCAGAAATGCTACCGAACTCACATTTAGAAAATTTGGCATATAGCTGGTTATCCTTCAGAGTCTGAAGAACCACTTTGAGGTGCTGCTCGTGCTCTTCCTGGCTGCGGGAGTATACCAGAATGTCATCTATAAAGACTATCACGAACAGATCTAAGTAAGGCCTGAATACCCGATTCATCAACTCCATGAATGCTGCCGGGGCATTGGTCAACCCGAAGGACATGACCAAGAACTCATAATGCCCATATCTAGTGCAAAAGGCTGTCTTAGGAATGTCAGCCGCCCTGATCTTCAGCTGATGGTAGCCTGACCTCAAGTCTATCTTTGAGAATACCCTCGCTTCCTAGAGCTGGTCAAACAAATCATCAATCCTCTGCAGTGGATACTTATTCTTTATCGTCACTTTGTTCAATTGCCGGTAATCAATACACATCCGCATCGAGCCATCTTACTTCTTTACAAATAATACAGGTGCTCCCCAGGGGTAAACACTGGGCCTGATAAAGCCCTTCTCAAGAAGGTCTTGCAACTGATCTTTCAATTTTTTTAATTCCGGTGGGGTCATACGATAGGGTGGAATAGAGATGGGCTGAGTGCCCGGTGCCAGATCAATACAGAAATCAATATCCCTGTCGGGTGGCATGCCCGGCAGGTCTGAAGGAAAAACCTCAGGAAACTCCCGTGCAATAGGGACTGACTTAATGGAAGGAACCTCTGCGCTAGAATCACGAACATAAGCTAGATAAGCTAGACACCCCTTCTCGACCATGCGTCGAGCCTTAACATAGGAAATAACAGTGGGAACGGAGTGGCTTGAGGTACCTTTCCACTCTAGTCGGGGTGATTCTGGCAAGGCTAAGGTCACAGTCTTAGCATGACAATCTAGAATAGCATGGTATGGGGACAACCAATCCATCCCCAATATGACATCAAAATCCACCATATCCAAAAGCAACAGATCAACACGGGTCTCAAGACCCCCAAATATAACTACGCACGAACGACGCACCCGGTCGACTACAATGGAGTCACCCACCGGTGTAGACACATAAACTGGAATATCCAGAGCACAGCTGGGCACAGCCAAATACGGTGCAAATTAGGAAGACACATATGAATATGTATACCCAGGGTCAAATAAAACGGAAGAACCTCTGTCACCAACAAGAATGGTACCCGTAATCATGGCATCTGATGCCTCTGCCTTTGGCCTGGCTGGTAAAGCATAAAATTGGGGACCAACACCTCCCCTCTGAGCTACATCTCTGAGGACGGCCATCAACTGGTTGACCTCTAGCTCTAGCTGGACGGTCTCCACCTCTACGGTCTCGACCTCCACCTCTATAATCTCTACCACCGCCTCTCGCTGGCTGGGCAGGCTGAGGGTCAGCTGGAGCCTGAATCGTAGGACGAGGGCCCCGCTGCTGAGAGTTGCCCGTTGCTCGAGGGCAGTACCTGACAAAATGACCTGGATCACCACAACCGTAGCAACTCTTAGACTAATAGGGCTGCTGGCCCTGACGACCTGAATGGCCTAAACGAACACTCTGAAGGGGATGAGCATTAATAGGAGGCTGATCTAAATACTGCCCACGAAAACCACGATCACCTGGTCCACCCTGTGAAGCCTGAAGGGCGGAATGGAAAGGCCTGGAAGACTGGCCTCTGTCAAAAGATTCTCTGCCACCAGAAGAAGAACCACTAAACCTGCCTGAATGACGAGGCCTCTTGTCTGAAGGATAACCACCTCCCCGAGCAAGAGCCATCTCAACTCTACGTGCTGCATTAGCTACCTCCTGAAATGAAATATCACTCCCTACTCCCATCGCCATCTAAAGTCTAATTGGCTGATTAAGCCCATCTATGTACCTGTGGACCCTCTTCCGCTCTATGGGAAGTATCACCACTGCATGACGAGCCAAATCGACAAATCTCGTCTCATACTGAGTGACCGTCATAGTGCCCTGATGGAGGCGCTCAAACTGCCTCCGAAGTACATCCCTCTGAGTAGCAAGGAGAAACTTCTCCAGAAATAGCTCTGCAAACTGATCCTATGATAAAGCTGGGGACCCTGCTGGTCGAGTCAAGCAATAATCCCTCCACAAAGTCTTGGCGGATCCTGAAAGCCTGAATGTACAGAAGTCAACCCCATTAGACTTCACGATCCCCATAGTCTTGAGAATCTCGTGGCAACTGAATAAGAAATCCTGAGGATCCTCTGATGTGGCACCGCTGAATGTTGTGGTAAACAGCTTGGAGAACCGATCCAACCTACACAAAGCATTGGCAGACATAGCTGTTCCATCACCGACCTGGCTTACCGCACTCGGCTGAATTGCTCTAACTAGATGAACTGTTGGAGTTTGGAACTGGGGAGCCACCGGCTCCGGAGTGCGAGTAGCATAAGTTTGGGCTTCTCCTCCATTCTGAGAGAGCGGCTGGTGCAACTGATAATAAGCCTGCTCTGGCAAGGCTGTCCATAAATCCCGCTATCCTGACCAAAGCCTCTCGAATATCCGGGGTAAATAAAGCCTCTCCTGGGACCTGAGCTGGGCCCACTGGAGCTGCTGGGACTGGAACCTCCTCGTCAATCTCAATATGAGGCTCCACCTCTCAAGTAGCTGCTAGGGGCTGAGATCTACCCCTACCATGGCCTCTCATACCGCCTCGGCCCCTGCCCCTCACGGGAGCTGACTGGGGCTCGGGCTGCTGGTCAGCGGACGAAGAAGCGCGTGTCCTCACCATCTGCGAAAGGACAAAATAGAAATTCAATCAGTAATTGAGGAACAAGTCGCACGACAAGAAAGAACAAATGAGAGACTCTTTCCTAACTCAATAGACTCTGGAGGAAAAGTACATACGTCTCCGTACCTACCTCTCAAACTCTACTAAGCTTGTTCGTGAGTGGTGAGACCTATGTAACCTAGAGCTCTGATACCAACTTGTCACGACCCGGATTTTCCCCCAATATCGGGATCGTGATGGCGCCTACTCGTAGTAGCTAGGCAAGCCACTGTATTCATACTATCCCTGTTTTTAATAATATTTCATAATTAATTTATCAACAAAACCATAACTTTAATTAAATAAGTGCGGAAGACTTTATCGAAATAGAAATAACCAGTTTCAAGGTAAAATCATACTGAAATCCTCTACCCAAGACGTGGAGTCACCAACTCACGAACTACTACTGAATACTACACATAAAAGTCCGAAAGAAATATAACATAATCTGTTTGTCTCGGAACAAAGAGACTACAACTAGTAACATAAGTAAAGAGAGAGATGCCGGGCCTGCGGACGTCTGCAAGCTACCTCGGTCTCAAATATGATCAACTCCCACGCAAAAGATGTACTGCTTCTGCTCCTGATCGTAACCTGGACCTGTGCAAAAACGCACAGAAGTGCAGTATCAGCACAACCGACCCCATGTGCTGGTAAGTGCCTGGCCTATCCCGGCGAAGTAGTGACAAGCCTAGGACCAGACACCCACATAAACCTGTGCAGTTCTATATATATGTATACCACAAGCTAACGAGAAATAATCAAGTAACAACTCAACAAGGAATATCTCAAAAGAACTCAACAATTAACAACAGTTAATAAGTCCACAAGGAA
>JASVEL010006924.1:0-17595 GCA_032618575.1 Nicotiana noctiflora
TGTCCAATTGGACAATGATCTATCTTACGAGGAGGAGCCGGTGGTCATTCTAGACCGGCACGTTCGACAGTTAAGGTCGAAGAGTTATCCTTCTGTGCGTGTTCGGTGGAGAGGTCAGCCTCCTGAGGCATCGACCTGGGAGTCCGAGTCTGATATGCGGAGCCGCTACCCATATTTGTTTCCTGACTCAGGTACTTCTTTCTTTTTTCCGTTCGAGGACGAACGGTTGTTTTAGAGGTGGAGATTGTGACGACCCAAAGGGTCATCACTTATTTTATTAATCATTTCGAGCTTCCTGAGGCCTTGAAAACCTCATTCTATGTTGCCTCAATTTACGTCCACGATCCGAGCATGTACCCGGAAAGATTTTTGTGATAGAAAATATGAACTCTATGAGAAATTTGGATAAAAAATGATATTAATATTGATATGGTTGACTTCGGTCAACATTTTTGGTAAACGGATCCGGACCCGAGATTTACTGGTCCCGAAAGGTCCGTAGGAAAATATGGGACTTGGACATGCGTCCGTAGTCGAATTTTGAGGCCTAGAGCCCAAGTTATGAATTTTTCTGTGAAATTGTTTTTGATGTAATTGTTAAAGGAAAATGAATTCATTGACTTTGGTATCGGGCTCGTATTTTTGGTTCCGACGCCTGGTACAACTCTTAAATATTATATATGTGCTTTCGGCAAAGTTTGGTGACATTCGGATGTCGTTTGATATGTTTTGGACCTTGAGTTCCAAGTTTGAAAGTTTTAAAAACCAAAAGTATGAAAATCATGAACTTGAGGCTTGATTTGATGAAAACGATGTGATATTGGCGATGTGATCGCACGAACAAGTTCATAATGTGTTTTTGATGTTGAGTACATGTTTGGTTTGGAGCCCGGGGGGCTCGGGTAAAGATTTGATAGGCCGTTGGATTAAATTCTGAATTTTTGCACTGCTGGTTTTTCACCCAGCTGTTGGCTTCGCAATTGCGAAGCATTTCTCGCAATTGCGAAGGTGGCAGATCAAGGCAGGGTTCGCAAATGCGAACCCTGATTGTTCGCAATTGCGAAGGTCCCCAGTGCCTGCCTATGTTCGCAAATGCGAACAAAAGTTCGCAAATGCGAACATTCCCCATACTGCCTTGGTTCGCAAATGCGAACACTGCCTTATACAGCATGTGTTCGCAAATGCGAACATTAGTTCGCAAATGCGAACATCCCTTTGTCTGCCAGTGTTCGCAAATGCGAACAAATGTTCGCAAATGCGAACTTCCCAGCCTTAGCTTATTTTTCAAACTCCGGAAATTGGTCGGGGTTCGCAATTGCGAACCCATGTTCGCAAATGCGAACACGAGACCTGTAAATCACGATTTCCAGCTTCATTCATCACTTTTCACAACCCAAAAACACCCAATTGCGATTCTTCACGGATTCCCTCTTCTTCAAAACAATTGTAAGTCACTTTTTACTTAATTCTTTCAATTCTTAACATCATTATACATGTTTTTCAATAGAAATCAAAGGTTTTCATGGTAGAATTTCTTGTTTTTGGTAGAATATAGGGTTTTTCATAAATTGGGAAATTGGACCTCGAATCGAGGTCCGATTTTGAAACAAATCATATACTTGAACTCGTGGGGGGATGGGTAACCGGATTTTGGTCCGAACCCCGAGTTCCGACCATGTGGGCCCGGGGTCGAAATTCACTATTCCGGGCAGAATGTTGTAAAAGTTGTAATTGGCCTTAGGAATTAGTTTGTTGAGTAGTATTTGATGATATTAATTCAATTGTGTATAGATACAATTGGATGGGAGCCAAATTTGAAAGGAAAAGGCATTGCCACGGATTGAATTGTTCATAAACATTGAGGTAAGTGGCTTGTCTAACCTCGTGTGGGGGAATTTTCACCCCTAGGATATTATGTGATATTTAAAATGCCTTGTACGCGAGGTGACGGGCGTGTACATGCGCTGGTTGTTGAACACATACTTTATTAAAATGTTCGATGAGTGATATTCCTGTTTTTAGCTGTTAATTTGCTATTTTTACCCGGTAGTAGTTAGAAGGGCATGTTTAGGTAGTACTTAACTGTTTAGTTGCCTAATTGTCTTATTTAAACTTTTGATAATTATTGGCACTATTTTTCGGTGAAGTTATGGTTAAGCATAATTTATTCTCTCTGTGTATTCCTATATTTGCTGTGCTTGTGGACTGCGGGTTCAATTCCCGAAGATCCAAGGGCTGCGGGTTCGATTCCCGGAGACCCGAAGTTTATTGATATATTATTGGTAGGGACTGCGGGTTCGATTCCCGAGATCCTGAGTTATTGGTAGGGACTGCGGGTTCGATTCCCGAGATCCTTAGTTATTTGTAGGGACTACGGGTTCGATTCCCGAGATCCTAAGTTATTTGTAGGGACTGCGGGTTCGATTCCCGGAGATCCTGAGTTATTGATTATTTAATGAGACATGGGCTGCGGGTTCGATTCCCGAAGACCCAGAGGTACTCTCAATGGGACTGTGGGTTCGTTTCCCACAGGTCCTGGACTTGTTTTATTGAGTTGCTATATTGTTGTTCGCTTAATTGTAGACGGTTGCAGTAATCATCTTATTGTTGTTATTTCGGAAATTATTATCATTTAAACTGCTTATTATTGTTATCATCATCATATTATTGTTTCTCAGTAGGGCCCTGACCTTCCTCGTCACTACTCCATCGAGGTTAGGCTTGGCACTTACCGAGTACCGCCGTGGTGTACTCATGCTACTCTTCTGCACACTTTTGTTGTGCAGATCCAGGTACATCAGAGCAGGCTCGTGCTAGGTGATTCCGCAGCTTTCTGGGGGACCTCGAGGTATGATATGCTACGTCCGCGGATCCGGAGGCTTTCCTTCTATTCTAGTAGTACTAGTTGGCATTTTTCCTTCATTTTGTTGATAGATACTCTTTACACATAGAGCCACAGTTGTATATTCTCTTTTAGTCTATGTTACCCATGAGATTTCGGATCTTGGTAGTGTTTACACAGTGTGTGATATATGTGCCATGCGGGACGGATTACATATCTTTTTATGCTATTTTTCCGCTGTTTTCTTATTTAAGTGTTTATAGCTTGTATATTCCGCAACGTGTTAGGCTTACCTAGTCGTGGGGACTGGGTGCCATCACGACATGTTCACGATTGGTGAACTAGGGTCGTGACAAGAGGTTTAATAAGATTATAAGGTTTAATAATGTGAAATAAACGGTGTAAATAAGTAACACAAGATATGAAGGATAGCAACACTATCAAGAGGCAAGTAAAACACAGTAAGAGAATATAGCTCAGCTCACCGTCATGTAGTCCCTAAATATAAATACCATATCCAGTGGATATCCCGGATGCAGTCCCGTAATCCAACTCATAAATGTGCAAGGGGATCTCCGAGAATGCAATTCCGTAGTCCAAAGTAAACATACAATGGAGCTCCCGGGATACTATCCTGTAGTCCCAAAGTAAACATTCAGGGGAGCTCCCAGGATACCATCCCGTAGTCCAAAAGTAAATACGTAGCAACAACAAGAATTCAATCCAACTAATTGCATATCAAAGTGAAGCATGTAATCTTAACCTACCATGGTTCACGTAACACAATTAAGGCGGTTTGGGAAAATAGAACAATAGTCAAGTAGACATGCTTTTATAGGCAATAGCATGTTTAGTTTCCAAACAGTGTAAGCAAGAAAAGAAAGAACACAATTCAAGGTTATTTTTAATAAAAAATCAGATTTCCAACAATTAGCATAAGTATGCGCTCGTCATCTCACGTACGAGGTTTTTCAATTACCACAATATCAATCCTAAGGGGAAAGGTCCCCCACACAAGGTTAGACAAGCCACTTACCTCGAACAGGTGCAAGTCAACCCGAAACCATTCCTTTGCCACGAGTATCCGACTCCAAATAGTCAAAATCTATTCAATTCAATTGCATATTATAAATAACACCCCAAGTAATTATTCTATAATTAAATCCTAAACTATTACGCAAAATTAGGTAAAATTACCAAAATTCCCCTCAATCCCACGTCTTGAAATTAGTTAAAATTTATATTTTCGGAATCCACATACTCTCACGAGCTCATACATAACAAGAACACTAAAATCGGAGCCCAAATGACCCCTCAAATTCTCATTTCAAAGTCTCTTAAACTCAAGCCCTAATTGCCCATTTTTTTCAAACTTCTCTTCACTAATTGGGTCTTTAATCACATAAAAATGAGTTATGAAGTCAAGGACGTTACCTCCAATCGATTCCCCTTTGTTTTCCTCAAAAATCTCTCTCAAAAGCTTCCAACCTGGATGAAAATGGTGAAAGAATGGCTCAATTTCACAAAGGCAACTATTTATATGTTCTGCCGAGCGATTCCCGCATTTGCGCCCTGGGAAGGAATCTGCGGTCCCGCTTCTGCGGAAACTACGTCGCATCTGCGACTTTCATTTAAATGCCAGATTCCGCATCTACGAAACTCTAACTGCATGAGTGGTTGCGCTTTTACGAACAACTCACCGCATCTACGGTTCTTGAGGAAATTTCCAAATTCCGCTTCTGCGGCCACTTAACCACTTCTGCGGTCCCTCTACCGCATATGCAAAAATACCAGAAGTAACAAAAAATACAGTAGTTGCAACATCTTCGAAATTTCTCATCAACCATCTGAAATCATCCCGAGACCCCCGGAACCTCAACCAAGGGCACCAACAAGTCTAATACTACTCCTCAAACTTGTACCAATCCTTAAAACACCTAAAACAACATCGAAACCTCAAATTAACCATGGATTCAAGCGTAAGAACTCCAAATTTCTCAAAATATGATTTTGATAAAAAAGTCTATCAAACCTCGTATGAATGACCTGAAATTTTGCACACATATCCTAAATGACATAACAGAACTACTACAACTCTAGGAATTTCATTCTGACCCTCAAATCAAAATTTCACTATCGAACCAGAAACTTCAAAATTTGACCTTTCAGCATTCAAGCCCAAATTAGCTATGTACCTCAAAAATACAATCCAATCATGCCCCTAAACCCGAAATCAACCAATAGAGCTAACAGAACCATCAGATTTCTATTCCGAGGCCGTCTTCACATTGTTCCGACTACAGTCAACTTTCTAACTCTTAAACTCTCATTTAGGGACTAAGTGTCCCAAAACTCTCCGAAACTTAAAACCAAACATCCCGACAAATCAAAATAGCAGAAATAGACTCGGGGAAAGCAATTAGTAGAGAATTGGGGCATAAATTCTAAAAACGGTCGGTTGGGTCGTTGCACGTAATCAATCCCTCGGGAAAAACATGTACTATAAACCACCCTTCGGGCATAATATCATCAGAACCAGCCCTTCCGGCTACCTTACAACCACTCGTAATCAGCCCCTTAGTCATAACATGAATTAAGAACTGCCCCTCGGGTAACATGGATCAAGAACAACCCCTTAGGCTTCAATATGAAACAACAACAGCCCTTCGAGCTATAATACATCACACACACTGGGTAATTGTGCACATTGGGGTGTACAGACTCCAGGAGGGGCCTCTTACAGCCCAAGTGCAATATCAAGACATCTCGTGGCATAATCAATCTGGCTCTTGTCCTTGTTGCGGAACCCAAATGTATATAGTGTGAATGAGTCACAACTACTATACCAAAAATTATGGCAGCCACCAAATAATAAATAAGACAATAAAATAATAATAAAAGGAACACCAGAATTTATGATGTTCGGCTAATTTTGCATACTCCTCGGACACAACCAATATTTTATTCCACTCCAAAATACAAGTGAAATAATACTAAAGAGAGAAGATACAAATGCCTTAAGAAGATAAGAAAGCAAATGAGAGGTGTGTATAAATCCTAAACATTAGGCCTTCTTTTATAGGGAAAATTCCAACCAAAATTCTTCTACCCACCGATGTGGGAGAAACTTATTTGCCAAATTCAACAAATCTCCACCTTGGCAAAAATTCCACATCTTCAATTTTCTCTCTATAACAAATTTTGGTTGTGTCTTCATCTTCAATCTTCAGTGTTCAACAATATTGATCAAATCCAAACAATGTTGAAACTTGCTCGCAGTCACCGCCTTTGTTAGCATATCAGCAGGATTCTCCGTAGTATGAATTTTCTTCACTGTGACTCTACCTTCTTCTATGATTTCTCGTATGAAGTGATACCGAACATCAATATGCTTCGTCCTTGCATGATAAACTTGGTTCTTCGCTAATTGAATAACACTTTGAATATAACAAAAAATTGTCATACCTTTTTGTTCAATACCAAGCTCCTTTAGCAATCCTTGAAGCCAAATTGCCTCATTCACAGCCTCTGTAATAGCCATGTACTCTGCCTCTGTTGTAGACAAAGCAACTGTTGACTGTAAAGTAGACTTCCAACTAACTGGTGCATTTGTAAAAGTAAACACATAACCAGTAGTTGATCTTCGTTTGTCGAGATCACCCGCAAAATCCGAGTCACAATATCCAACTACAGATTGATTGTCTTCCTGCTCAAAAATTAACCCGACATCTACAGTATTATGAATATACCGCATAATCCACTTCACAGCTTTCCAATTCTCCTTTCCTGGATTGTGCATATATCTGCTAATAACTCCAACAGCTTGTGAAATGTCAGGTCTTGTACAGACCATTGCATACATCAAGCTACCAACCGCATTTGCGTATGGTACCTTTGACATATACTCTCGTTCAGCTTCATCCAATGGCGACATAGTAGTACTTAGCTTAAAAATGAGGAGCAAGTGGAGTATTAACTGGCTTAGTCTTGTCATCTATACCAAAACGTTGTAGTACTCTCTTAAAATATTCTTTTTGAGATAAACAGAGTTTCTTTGAACGTCTATATCTTATTATCTCCATGCCAAGAATTTTCTTCGCCTCACCCAAATCCTTCATCTCCAACTCCTTCTTCAGTTGAATCTTCAACTTATCAATTTCTTCCGAATTCTTGGAAGCTATCAACATATATGAGAAGATATATAAAGGAACCATCTTTAAGCCTGTGCAAATACACACAATGATCGTATTTTCTTCTCTTGTACCCTTGTTGCAACATAAACTTGTCAAATCGCTTGTACCATTGTCTAGAAGATTGTTTCAATCAGTACAATGATTTTTCAAGTTTGCACAACATGTTTTCCTTTCCAGCAACTTTGAATCCTTCTGGCTGAGTCATATAGATTTTCTCCTCCAAGTTTCCATGTAAAAATGCAGTTTTTACATCCATCTGAACTAGTTCCAAATCCAACTGTGCTACCAAAGCCAACATAATTCTAATGGAGGAATGTTTTACAACTGGAGAAAACACTTCATTGTAATCAATTCCCTCCTTTTGAGCATATCCTTTGGCCACAACCTTGCGTTGTAGTGAACATCTACTTGGTTAGGAAATCTTTCTTTCTTTGCAAATACCAATTTGCACCCAATTGCTTTCTTTCCATTCGGGAGATTGGCCAATCTCCATGTATGATTCTGATGAAGGGACTGTATTTCATCATTCATGGCAATCCTCCACTTATCTTCTTCTGAACTTTGGACTGTGTCTTTATAAGTTGTGGGAACATCATCAGCTGCAATAGCGATTGCACAAGCAACTGTCTCTATGAGACGAACAGGTTTCGTTACTTTCCTTTTTGGCCTGTTGGTTGCTATTGATTCTAGTTGTTGTTGAGGTTCCTGAGTTGGAATCTCCTCTATTGGCTCTCCTTCTAGAGGATAATCTTCATTTGTTTCCTCATCTGCTTCTTGTGTAGGAAAAATAAATTTTTCCTCAAACTCCACCTGCTTAGAAGCACCATCCTCTTGTTTGATATCTTCATTTGTTACCTTGTTTACCATAGCAGATTCATCGAAGGTAACATCCATGCTGAATATTACTTTCTTTGTCATAGGACACCATAAGCGATATCCTTTGACTCCAAAAGTAATCCCCATAAAAATAGCCTTCTTTGCCCTTGGATCCAATTTTGACTCTGTCACATGATAATATGCAGTTGAGCCAAACACGTGCAAAGATTCATAATCTACAGCAGGCTTTACATACCATTTTTCAAATGGTGTCTAGCCATCAATAGCAGCAGATGGTAAGCGAATAATGAGGTGGCATGCATATGTAATTGCCTCAGCCCAAAAATTTTTGCCCAAGCCAGCATTGGACAACATACACCGTACCTTCTCCAGCAAGGTCCGGTTCATGCGTTCTGCCACTCCATTCTATTTTGTTGTGTCTGACAGTGAAGTGTCGGACGATGCCATCATTTTTACAGACCTTATTAAAATGATCATTTTTATATTCACCTCCATTGTCTGTGCGAATACACTTGATCCTCCTGCCCGTTTGATTCTCCACCATCGTCTTCCATTTGAGAAAAATTCCCAGCACTTCATCTTTGCTCTTTATTATATACACCCATACTCTTCGGGAAAAATCATCAACAAAGGTTACAAAATAGTGCTTCCCACCCAATGAAGGTGTTTTGGAAGGATCCCAAACATCAGAGTGTACATAATCCAAAATTCCTTTAGTATTATGGATTGCTATACCAAATTTAACCCTTGTCTGTTTCCCTTTGACACAATGCCCGCAAAACTCCAATTTGCAAGCATTTACCCCTTTCAACAATCCTTGATCTAATAGAGTTTTCAAGGTTTTTCCTCCAGCATGTCCCAAGCGCATGTGCCATTGCCTGGTTGCTTCTGCCTCTTTGTTGTCACTGGATGTCACTGTCGCTGTCCCAATAACTGTACTACTGAGATAACGGTACATTTTATTGTTCTTCTGATTGGCCTTCATTACCACCAGTGCACCGGAGCATACTCTCATCACTCCATTTTCTGCAATAATTTTGAACCCTTTTGATTCCAGGGCTCCCACAGAGATGAGATTTTTCTTCTAACCCGGTACATATCGAACATCTGTTAATGTTTTGATCATTCCATCATGGTTCCTTAATCGTATTGAACCAATTCCATATGAGGTAAGAGGGCTGTTATCCGCTGTTTGGACGACTCCATATTCTCCTTCTTGAAAGTCCACGAACCAATCCCCGTTGGGACACATATGATAGCTACAAGCCAAGTCCATCAACCATATGTCTGATGACGTTGACGGCTCCGTTGTAACTAATGAGAAATCTGAATCATCATAATCAGCTACATTTGAATCCATAATGGCCTTTCTATTGTTATGTTTGGCCGTATTATTCAAATTCGGACAATCTTTCTTCCAGTGGCCCTTTTCTCGACAAAAGGCACATTCATCTTTGCTGGGTTTAGATCTTGACTTAGATTTTCCTTTCCTTGTCCTCGTTTGATTTTGAGGACGACCCCTCACGAACAGTTCTTCTCCTTCTCCGCCCTTCTATTTTTCTCTCTTTCTTTGTTCATAGCTGTACAAAGCCGAACAAACTTTTCTGAGAGAAACTTCGTCATTTCCATGGAGTAGAGTAGCTTCAAGATGCTCGTACTCCTCAGGAAGTGACGCCAACAACATCAAGGCCAAGTCACCATCATCATAGGTTGTATCCATATTTTGCAAATTTGTGACCAACTTAGTAAAACTAGTGATATGTTCATTCATCGTGGTACCAGGAACATAGGTGAAGTGAAACAGTCGCTTCTTCATGTACAATTTATTTTGGCTATTTTTCTTCAAAAATTTATCCTCCAGTGCTTTTCATAATTTACTAGCAGAAGTTTCATTTGTGTATGAATATTTTTGCTCTCTAACAAGGTAGAATCGAATGGTACCGCAAGCAACACGGTTGATAATTCTCCAATCTTCTTCTCCAATAGCATCCGGTCTCTTTTCTTCAATGGTCAGATCTAGCCTTTGTTAAAAAAGGACATCTAGAACCTCGCCTTACCACATCCCAAAATGTCCAAACCCGTCAAAAATTTCTATCACAAATTTTGCATTTGACACAATTCTTGTCATAAGCGAAGATGCCAATGATGACGTATTACTGACACTTGATATAGATTCTACTTGTTTATTGTCTCCCATCTTTGACATAAATATTATTTAATAGCTGACGACACATAGTTTGGCTACATTTCATCTCAATGATACTCCGCAGAAGTTTCACTTAGTCGTTTTATTCTGCATTCCAGTGATTTTGTGAAATGTATTTACCTTGAGTTAGAGATGTATCAAAAGTAACATCTGATGCAATATGGTTCACATTGGACAGTATTGTTGCGAAGCCAAATGTATATAGTGTGAATGAGTCACAACTACTATACCAAAAATTATGACAGCCACCAAATAATAAATAAGACAATAAAATAATAATAAAAGGAACACCAGAATTTACGAGGTTCGGCTAATTTTGCCTACTCCTCGAACATAACCAATATTTTATTCCACTCCAAAATACAAGTGAAATAATACTAAAGAGAGAACATACAAATGTCTTAAGAAGATAAGAAGGAAAATGAGAGGTGTGTATAAATCCTAAACATTAGGCCTTCTTTTATAGGGAAAATTCCAACCAAAAATCTTCTACCCACCGATGTGGGAGAAACTTTTTTGCCAAATTCAACAGTCCTCACATAATAAACAGAACCATCATACTGGGTACCCATACTCACTGAGGGTGTACAGACTCCCGGAGGAGCCTCTTACGACCCAAGCTCAATACCAAGCTATCTCGTGGCATAATCACATAGGATCTTGGCCTCCTATCAATAAGCCACCTCATTGTGAACAAATCCCAGGCTCTCGGCCTCATAATTATAATTAGTGTATCACCTCTGCAACGTGCAGCCCATCCCATAAGTATCCTCACAACACAGGCCCTTTGTCTTACTCAGTCAGAATCTCATAAGCCCCTCGGGCAACAATAAAATATAATGCTCAGCTCAAATTATTTTTTTAGAATATCATTTAAGGTATTTAAAATAGAGTAAACTTAGCTGAGTATGAAAGCAGTAAAATATAGCATGACTGAGTGCAAGTATAAAGTCAAAATAGTGAGGCAATAGCAGTAAAAATCCCCTAAGGGTACAAATAGTTGGTACGAAGCCCAAACATGGCATTTAGCCAAAAACAAGATAACTTCTAGCAATTTGCAATCAAACACGCAGTAAAACAGTTATTCGGTATGGACTAAGTCACAATTCCCGATGGTGCACGACCCCACGCTTATCATCTAGCGTTGTGTGTCACCTCAAAATAGCACAACGATGTGAAATTTGGGTTTTCATATCCTCATAACAGTATTTACAATTATTACTTACCTCAATCTGATCCAAACTGTAGCCCGCGAAACCTTCCCCTTGAATTGGCCTCAACTCGCGTTGAATCTATCCAAAATCAGAATCACGACATCACAATATGCTAAAGGAATGAAGCCCATGAGAAAATAATCAATTTACAACATAAATTCCAAAATTAACCAAACCCGACCCCAGGGCCCACGTCTCGGAATTCGATAAAATTTACATCATTAGACTCTTTATCGTCCCACGAGTTCATACATACATATCAAAAGTTCCAAAATCTGACCACAATTGGCTCCTCAAATCCTCAAGTCTAGGTCTCCATACCAAGCCCTAGTTTCCTCAAATTTTACCCTTAATTTACACTAATATCATGATTAACCAATGGAAAAATTATCATAAATTCAAGTAATAAAGCTTAGGGAACTTACCCAACTAATTCACCTCGATTTTTCCTTGATTTTATTGTCCTAGCTCGTTTCCCGTCTTTAAAAATGGAGTACTTAGCCAAAATTTCACAAAGGAAACATTATATACTTTTGGCCCAGGAATTCCACATATGTCGCCCTGATAACGCTCTACAGGACCACTTTTGTGGTCCATGAACCGCTTCTGCGGTCATCACTTAAGCCATCTCCTGCACTTGCGACCGTCTCTCCGCATCTACGGTCGCATAGGTATGGTTCATATACCACATATGTGGTTTCACTCAACCAAGCCTTTGGCCGCATCTGCGGCGCCAACCACGCTTATGCGATACCGCACCTGCGGTCCCGTAGCCACATGTGCGGTTATGACAGCAATGGGACATCTTCAGCTGCCAAAACCAACTTCCAAACTTTCCGCCAACCATCCAAAATCACCCTGAGCCCACCAAGACCTCAACAAAAAGTACTAACAAGTTATATACTACTATTCAAACTTATACCAATCTTCAAAACACCTCAAGCAACATCAAATCAACCAAAACACATCTGATTCAAGCCTAAGGTTCTCAAAATCTTCCGAATTACGCTTTTGATCAAAAAGTCTGTCAAACCACGTTCGAATGACCTGAAATTTTGCACACACATACCAAATGATACAATGCGCTTTCTACAACTTTCGGAATTCTATTCCAACCACTGTATCAAAATCTCACTTATCAACCAAAAAACGCCAAAATTCCACTTTTACCAATTCAAGCCTAAATCTACTACGAACCTCCAAAATACATTTCGATCATGCTCCTAAGTCCCAAATCACCTAAACGAGCTAACCAAACCATAAAATCCAAATCCAAGATCAAATACTAACATGTCAAGACTGAGTCAAACTTTTCAAATTTAAAGCTTCAAGCTAAGAATCATCCTTCCATATCTATTCTGATTAACCTGAAAATAAAAAACGATAATTTACATAAGTCGCGATACATAATACGGGGCTAGTCATGTCCAAAAACTGGCGAGCAAAATGCAAAAGTTCAAAATAACCGGCCGGGTCGATACATAAATGTTCTGTCTGTGCTCCTATTATCAATCTTTGATGATTTTGAATAATGTAAAATTGTTCTGTCGTCTCATTATTTGGTTAAGATTTACTTGACTTAATTCATCTTGTTGAGTTTTCATTTGATTTTGGGTATTAGTTGTATCCATTTTAGAAGGTAAATGCCCTTCCTCTGTTTGGTCATTTGTTTTGAACTAAAATTCGTCGATAGCATCTATATATATATATATATATATATATATATATATAAAGGAGGGAATTGAAGAGATGACTTGGCACCTCTCTTAGACTAGAATTCTTATTTATCCTTTTTCTCAAATTTTTGCTATTTTCTTTTGTTTCCGATTAAGTAAATTAGCGCAATTACAATTTTTAAGGATGCATAATGGTTGCAACAATTAATAAACGTAACTGCTATTGTATTATTTATGTTCTCCTAATCTAATAATTAAAAACTCACCAATTGTGTTCTTCTTAAAATGGCTGCAACAGTTGCAATTTAAAGGATTTGTAAAGATTGCAACAATTAATAAAAGTAACTCCTACTTTCAAAGGACACACACTAGCGAATAAAATCCAACTCATAAAGCTTTATATTGTGTACTCTCAAACAAAATTTAAATTAGGTAATGGGAAGGTTAGGAAGGTCTATAAGGCTCTATTGAATATCGGCATTCCCTTTTCCTCCCTAAAATAAAAATGTGATTTTTTAATTTAATAGATTGTTCTTTTGATTCATTAGATTGGATACGGAGATGCCAATTTTTGTTTAACATACCTTTGTTTCCTTAAATGGGAATAGTATATGATATTTGATATTATTCTATTTTGTTTGATATTTGAACTTTGCATACAAGTGGTTTTGTAAATGTGACAATATTTGATATTTGATGCTTTCTATAATACCTTAGAACGTCATATATAACTTTTTCAGTTTTTTGTATTCTCAGTTTATGGCATTGAGAAGAGAAACTACAACATATTTCTTGAGAAGCACATCTACCAAGGAGAACAAGAAGCCTCCTTGGCTCGTACACATGGTCTAATCTAAGAGCTTTGGCAGGGGCTGAAATTATTGAGAGTGAAGATTTTAATCATCTACTACAGGTGCTTGGTTTTTTTTATATATATAAATATTAAATTCTTGTTCTCTTTGATGGCACATGTTGTTAGTGCTGTTGAAAAATAAAAATATATTACATTTTCTTCATTAAATTTACATAAAAGTACGGCAACCATTTTAAAATGTAAGAACGTTATATAGCAAGACAAAGAAAATAAGTCTGTTAATTTACAGAAAATCTGGATGAATGAAGTACTTTGGTCGATCAAATGGAAAGAGCAGCGGAGCGCCAATTTGTAAAAAGAAAAAAAGATAAAGGAAAAGAAAATGGGGAGCAAGAAAAGAAGAAAAAAGAAAAATAAGGAAAGAAAGCAGGGGAAAAATGAAAATGTACGGTAATAAAATTTCTCCTCCTCAACTTCTCTATCTTTTTTTCACCACTAGCAGTTCCCTCAAAAAATTCTTCAGTCAATGTTTATTCTTTATATTCACCAATGTCATCTTCTTTTTAATTACTCACAATTTTATCACCTTTTCCACTTTTATTAAACCAATCCACATAGCTTGAAGTCTTGGAGATAAGGCAATTCATCAAAGCCAATACAGGCGATGCTTAATTTTCATAGAATAAGTCTATTTGTTTATTTGAATTTTTATTTGTATTCTTTAACTGTTTGACATTGTGTATTTTTTGGCATAGAAAAGAACACTAATTCGTAAGTACTAGATATTACAAGGACAGAGATATTTAAGATTTAAATTTTATGGGTTTTAAGATTCTTATTTCTTAGTAATTAATGAATCTATTATATTTTAAAAGTTATGAATTAAGACCCACTATGAATTTTTAATTTCAATAATTTGTTACACCAAATTTATACTATGTATAAAAAATATTAAGTTCAAATGAACCCAGTACTATTACACTACGCCTTTGATGAGCGAGTCAACAATGAAATTTTTTTAATGTTTTCATGCTAGATTAAATATGGTGAGACTCCACAATATCAGCAGGTCAACTTAGATTTTATGACTAATATAATTTCAATATACAGGTATTAAAATAATTATTTAATTCTTTTATTAATTACGTGAATCGCGAGTAAATTCACTAGTTTGAGAATTAAAGGCAAGTTTTGGATTGTGACTTAACATAAATCAAGTTCTGTAAATATTCATTGACATAGCATATTACTGAATGTAAGAACTATGTTGCTAAAAATTCATTCTAATCTTGGTTGTATGCAACTTCATTCTGTGATAGTATTTTCAGAAGTTAGTCAACTAAATTTTATGTCATGTATTTTTTATAACACAATTACCATTTGCTTTTATATCTTTTCGCATTAGTTCAATATTCTTAGTCTTACATTCAATGTCAACATAGTTTAGGAAAATAATTCATATAAACACACATAGTATACTTTAAGCATGTTCTTAATAAATGTACTATCGTGATTGTGTACACGTTCTCGTGACATAATTATAATTTTTTAAAAATAAAATTAGAGTATGCATTCGCGCAACTTCGACTAAACCCTTTTAATAATAATAATAAAGCGTTATCAATTGTGGACATATTCGCGTAATATGATTTTGACACGCCAAACAAATTGGTATATGTACTGTGACCTGTTTTAAGATAATTTCTTAATTAAAAGAGACAAATGCACATAGGTTCTAAAATAAGTAATTAGTCAATTTGATTAAGCCAAGTATTATCAAAGCGACCATGCTAGAACCACGAAACTCGAGAGTGCCTAACACCTTCTTTCGGGTTAATAAAATTTCTTACCTGGATTTATGTGTTTCGTAGACATTAAACCAAACTCAAATCTCCTTGATTCGGGATTCTAAATCAGTGATTTGGAATACCATAAACTATCCCAAATGGTGACTCTAATCTTAAACAATAATCTTATTTCGATTGTCACTTAAATTGAAAACACTCTCTTATACCCCTTTGCGGGATAGTAAAAAGGAGGTGTGACAATGGTGATGGTCACTGATAATAATGATGTGTAATATATAGTGGTGGTTGATAGTGGTGATTGGTGATTATTGTGGTCCATAGGTTGGTGTTGTTGGTTGTAAATATTGGCTAGTGATAATGACAACTAATATTCGTGTTTGGCAGCAACGGTAATTGTGGACAAGGATGATAATAGTGGTGGTGGATAGTGAGTGGCGATAATCTATAATGATACGTGACAACGATAATAATGGTAATGGTGATTAATGGTCAAACTGTAGTGGAAGGTCAATCTTATAACCGTGTTAGACATGTAGGATGGTCTTAGCTAGAAAATATTATAGTAAAAATATCACGGGCTAGCTAATTTTCGGACGGTCATACAAAAATATCCAGCATTTGCAAAGTCATTGAAAAATACCTACTATTTTGCTGCAACACAGAAAGTTCCAACATAATATACTGGAGATCGGTGCACCTATGTATGAACTTCCAACATATTATGTTGGACCGGTATATCATACTGGAACTCCAGTAAAATATGATGGAAGTCCAGTATATTATACTAGAAATCTATTCTAGTATAGTTTGCTGGAACTTAAGTATATTATACTCGAGTTCTAGTATACTTATGGTGGAGTATTTTATTTGAACAGTATTTTTGTTTTGAATCTTTACATGAAAAGTGGCTAAATTTCAATTACTTTTGAAACTATGACTATTATTGAATGACCACTTGTCAATCTGGCTATTTTTAAGGGGTTTTGACAGAGTTACCTGCAAAAATAAAAGTATTTACCCTTGTCTACCCATTTATTTTTCTGCACATAGACTAACTACATTTATTACCCATAGTAGTTTTTGTAGAGAATTTTTTCTTTATTCTCCAATCCTTTTTTATTTCTATGCTTGTGTCTTCTTCTTTTTCTTTTTTCTTTTCTTTTCTGCTTTTCTTTTTTCTAGTTTTCTTCCTATTGTTTTTCTTTTTTCCATTTCTAACTTTATTTAATTTTTTTATATTTCTTTTCTTTTCATAATCTAATTTTATTTACCCTTTTACTATTTTTTTATTTTTGTTTTTTAACAATAATAAATATTATTGATATAGTTATTTTTTCATATTGTTTTTAATATAACTAGTACAGTATATCTTTTATTTTATTTTTCTTTCTTATTTTTTAAATTTAATTATTAAACTGAAATTATAGCAATTGTCACTTGATCTAATATTCTAAATATCACATTGACTACTGTTGAGCACCATAAGTTACATAATCAGACTCTAAGAATCAACACGTGATTGCCATGCAAACCTTGATCTCCTTCCCTATAAATATCAGTACACACTCTATCATTAGCAGTAATACAATGTCACGGCCTAGATTTTCTCCCGTCATCGGGATCGTGATGGCGCCTACTCGTGGTAGCTAGGCAAGTCAATTCATTCAATATTATACTGTTCATATCATCATTTCTATACTCATACTTAATAACAAGAAATAATTACTCAATTTGATAAATGCGGAAGTCTTTCTAGTAAGAGATGAACGATAATAAGGTAAACACTGATAAAATCCTCTACCCAAGATGTGGAGTCACCAACTCACGAACTACTAAATAATGCTACACATAATGGTCTGAAGGAAAATAATAAACATCTGCCTGTCTCAGAACAATGAGACCACAACAATAAACATAAATTAATAGAAGAGACGTCGGGCCTACGGACGCCTGCAAGCTACCTCGGTCTCGAAATGCTCAAAAATCCCACAAGCACTCTACTGCT